>CM033476.1:207318520-207541114 GCA_019447015.1 Hymenochirus boettgeri
ACAGGGAGATAGGATAGCTTACTCCTATTTACTGGAAGGTAGGATAGCTTATTCCTAGTTACAGGGAGGTAGGATAGCTTATTCCTAGTTACAGGAAGGTAGGATTGCTTATTCCTAGTTACAGGAAGGTAGGATAGCTTATTCCTAGTTACAGGAAGGTAGGATAGCTTATTCCTAGTTACAGGAAGGTAGAATAGCTTATTCCTAGTTACAGGGAGGTAGGATTGCTTATTCTTAGTTACAGGAAGGTAGGATAGCTTATTCCTAGTTACAGGAAGGTAGGATAGCTTTTCCTATTTACAGAAGTAGAATAGCTTATTCTAGTTACGGGAGTAGGTTGCTTATTCCTAGTTACAGGAAGTAGAATGGCTTATTCCTAGTTACAGGGAGGTAGGATAGCTTATTCCTAGTTACAGGAAGGTAGGATTGCTTATTCCTAGTTACAGGGAGAGTAATAGCTTATTCCTAGTTACAGGAAGTAGGATGCTTATTCCTAGTTACGAGGTAGGATAGCTATTCCTAGTTACAGGAGGTAGGATAGCTTATTCCTAGTTACAGGGAGGTAGGATATCTTATTCCTAGTTACAGGAAGGTAGGATAGCTTATTCCTAGTTACAGGAGGTAGATTGCTTATTCCTATACAGGGAGGTAGGATAGCTTACTCCTAGTTATAGGGAGGTAGAATAGCTTATTCCTAGTTACAGAGAGTAGAATAGCTTATTCCTAGCTATAGGAAGGTAGGATAGCTTATTCCTAGTTACAGGAAGGGTAGGTAGCTTATTCATATTTACAAGAGGTAGGATAGCTATTTATAGTTACAAGGAGGTAGGAGGCTTACTCCTTCACAGGAGGTAAGATAGCTTTTTCTAGTTACAGAAAGGTAGGATAGCTTATTCCTAGTTACAGGAAGGTAGGATAGCTATTCCGATTTCCTGGAAGGCAGGATATCTTATTCCTAGTTACGAGGAGGTAGGATAGCTTATTCATATTTATACCTTATTTTCTAGTTACAGAAAGGTAGGATAGCTTATTCCTAGTTACAGGAAGGTGCTGTAGGATACTGTAGCTTATTCCTAGTTACAGGAAGGTAGGAGAGCTTATTCCTATTTACTGGAAGGAAGGATAGCTTATTCCTAGTTACAGGGGGTTGATAGCTTTTCCTAGTTACAGGGATATAGAAAAGCTTATTCCTAGTTACAGGAAGGTAGAATAGCTTATTCCTATATACACAAAGGTAGGATAGCTTATTCCTAGTTACAGGAGGGTATAATAGCTTGTTCCTAGCTACAGGAAGGTAGGATAGCTGATTCCTATTTACTGGAAGGCAGGATCTCTTTTCCTAGTTACAGGGAGGCAGGATAACTAATACTTAGTTACAGGGGTAGGATAGCTTATTCCTAGTTACAGGGAGGTGGGATGCTTACTCTAGTTACAGAAGGGTACTGAGGATACTGTAGCTTATTACTAGTTACAGGGAGATAGAAAAGCTTATTCCTAGTTACAGGAAGGTAGAAAGCTTATTCCTAGCTACAGGAAGGCAGGATACTTATTCAAATTTTACTGGAAGGCAGGATATCTTATTCCTAGTTACAGGGAGGCAGGATAACTAATTCTTAGTTCCAGGGGGTAGGATAGCTTATTCCTAGTTACAGGGAGGTAGGATAGCTTACTCCTAGTTACAGAAGGGTACTGTAAGATACTGTAGCTTATTCCTATTACAGGGAGATAGAAAAGTTTATTCCTAGTTACAGGGAGGTAGAATAGCTTATTCCTATATACAGAAAGTTAGATAGCTATTCCTAGTTACAGGAAGGTAGGATAGCTTATTCCTAGTTACAGAGGTAGAATACTTACTCCTAGTTACAGAAGGGTACTGTAGGATACTGTAGCTTATTCCTAGTTACAGGGAGGTGAGATTCCTTATTTATAGTTAAAGGGAGGTAGGATAGCTTATTCATATTTAGTGGAAGGTAGGATAGCTTATTCCTAGTTACAGGAGTAGAAATAGCTATATACTAATTACAGGGGGTAGGATAGCTTATTCCTAGTTACCTGTAGGTAGGATAGCTTCCTCCTATTTACTGGAACGTAGATAGCTTATTCCTAGCTACAGGAATGTAGGAAAGCTTATTCCTAGTTACAGGAGGTAGGATAGCTTATTCCTAGTTACAGAAGGTAGGATTGCATATTCCTAGCTACAGAAGGTAGGATGGCTTATGCCTAGTTACAGGAAGGCAGGAGAGGACTGGCCCAATAGCATGAGGGGCAAGTCTCCCCTGGGCTGGTCTTTAATGAAAATTTGGGCTGCCACAGAAGCTATTATTAAGTTCATGCTTAAAGGGCACAGCACACACCCCTAGTTTCTAATATGTGCAAGGAACAGGGAGCTCCTCCTCCTCATTTACCAGACATCCCTCCAGTTCAATAACCAGTGTCAAAAGCCCTTCAGTTCATTAGCCATTGTTGTCAGCCTTCCAGTTGATTAGCCATGTTTGTCAGCCCCCGATCATTAGCCATGTTTGTCAGCCTTCAGTTTTTTAGCCATTATCGTCATCCCTCCAGTTCATCAGCCAGTTTTTCAGCCCTCCATTTCATTAGCATGTTGTCACGCCCCTCCAGTTCATTAGCCAGTGTTAGTCAGCCCTCCAGTTAATTAGCCAGTGTTAGTCAGCCCCCCAGTTTATTATTCAGTGTTAGTCAGCCCTACAGTTCATTAGAACCAAAGGAAACTTTGGGTAAGTATAACTTGACTTAGAAAGTGTACCCAGGGATGATAACTTAGTGATTCAGGATATCACCCCAGGTACTTGTAAGAGGAGGGTGAAGATTTTAGGACTATAATTGTCCTTTAACCACATCAACACGGTTGCGGCAACAATGTATAATGGGAATAGTGGTCTTAAAAAAGTGTCTTAGCAAAGATGGTGTTATCAAAAATGTTTGATCTACTGTGAAAGGGTCACTTGTTTGTATTTGCCCCCCAAGCCAAAAGGTCCCAGTCTCCCCTGCAGGGAGGTAGGATAGCTTATTCCTAGTTACAGGAAGGTAGGATAGCTTATTTCTATTTACAGGGAGGTAGGCTAGCTTATTCCTAATTACAAGGTAGGATAGCTTATTGCTAGTTACAGGAGGTAGAATAGCTTATTCCTAGTTACAGGGGTTAGGGTAGCTTATTCTAGTTACAGGAAGGTATAATAGCTTATTCCTAGTTACAGGGAGGTAGGATAGCTTATTCCCAGTTACAGGGAAGTAGGATAGCTTACTCCTAGTTGCAGGGAGGTAGGATAGCTTATTCCTCGTTACAGGATGGTAGGATAGCTTATTCCTAGTTACAGAAAGGTACTGTAAGGATAGCTTATTCCTATCTAGAATAGGATATTCAGACAATTGCTAGAATATTCAGAACAATGCTAGAAGTTGCACAGCTTGTCTGAAATTTGGATTTTCAAGGAAGGTAGGGTAGGACATCTTTTTCCTTGTTACAGGAAGTAGGATAGCTTATTTCTAGTTACAGGATGTAGGATAGCTTATTTTCTAGTTACAGGAAGGAAAATAGCTTATTTTTAGTTCAGGAATAGGATAGCTTAATCTTAGTTCCGAAAAGGTAGAGATAGCTTATTCATTTATACTGGAAGGTAGGATAGCTTATTTCTAGTTACAGAAGGCATGACAGTTATTCCTAGTTACTGGAAGGTAGGATTGCTTCTTGCTATTACACACTGAGGTATGATAGCTATTCTTAGTTACAGAGAGGTAGGATAGCTTATTCTTATTTACTGGAAGTAGGATAGCTTATTCCTATTAACGGAAGGTAGGACAGCTGATTTCTATTTACTGGAAGGATATGCTTTATTCCCAGTTACAGGAATGTAGGACAGCTTATTCCTAATTCCAGGAAGGAAGGATAGCTTATTCCTATTTATTGGAAGGTAGGATAACTTATTCCTAAAACAGGAAGGTAGGATAGATAATTCCTAGTTACAATTAGGTATGATAGCGTATTCCTGTTACAGGGAGGTAGGATAGCTTATTCCTATTTACTAGGTTAGGATAGCTGCTTCCTAGTTACAAGAAGGTATGATAGCTTATTCCTAGTTACAGGGAGGTAGGATAGCTTATTCCTAGTTACAGGGAGGTAGGATAGCTTATTCTAGTACAGGGAGTTAGGTAGCTTATTCCTAGTTACAGGGTTAGGATAGCTTATTCATAGTTACAGGGAAGTAGTATAGCTTATTCCTAGTTACAGGAGGTAGGATAGCTTAATCCTAGTTACAGGGAGGTAGGATAGCTTATTCCTAGTTCAGGGAGGTAGGATAGCTTATTCCTATTACAAGGGGTGGATAGCTTATTCCTAGTTACAGGGAAGTAGGATAGCTTATTTCTATTTATTGGGAGGTAGGATAGCTATTCCTAGTTACAGGGAGGTAGGATAGCTTATTCCTAATTACAGGGAGGTAGGATAGCTTATTTCTAGTTACAGGAAGTAGGATGTTATCCCTAGTTACAGGAGGTAGGATAGCTTATTCCTAATTACAGGGAGGTAGGATAGCTTATTTCTAGTTACAGGGAAGTAGGATAGGTTATTCCTAGTTACAGGAGGAAGGATAGCTTATTCCTATTACAGGGGTTAGAATAGCTTATTCCTAGTTACAGGGGTTGGATACTATTCCTAGTTATAGTGAGGTAGATTAGCTTATTCTCTAGTTACAGGGAGGTAGGATAGCTTATTCCTAGTTACAGGGGTTAGGATGCTTATTCCTTGTTATCAGGGGGCAGGATCTTAATTTTCCTAGTTACAGGGAGTAGGATAGCTTATTTCTAGTTACAGGGGTTAGGATAGCTTATTCCTAGTTACAGGAATGTGGATAGCTTCCTAGCTACAGGGAATAGGATAGCTTATTCCTAGTTACAGGAGGTAGGATAGCTTATTCCTAGTTACAGGGAAGTAGATAGCTTATTCCTAGTTACAGGGAGGTAGGATAGCTTATTCCTAGTTACAGGAGGTAGGATAGCTTATTCCTAGTTACGGGTTAGGATAGCTTATTCCTAGTTACAGGGAAGTAGGATAGCTTTTCCTAGTTACAGGAGGTAGGATAGCTTATTCCTAGTTACAGGAAGTAGGATAGCTTATTCCAGTTACACAGGGGTGGGGTAGCTTATTCCTAGTTACATGGAAGTAGGATAGCTTATTCCTAGTTACAGGGAGGTAGGATAGCTTTATTCAGTTACATGGGTTAGGATAGCTTATTCCTATTTACAGGGGTTAGTAGCTTATTCCTAGTTACAGGAAGTAGGATAGCTTATTCCTAGTTACAGGAGGTAGGATAGCTTATCCTAGTACAGGGAGTAGGAAGCTTATTCCTAGTTACAGGGAGGTGTAGGATATCTTTATTCCTAGTTTACAGGGAGGTAGGAAGCTTATTCTAGTTACGGGAGGTAGGATAGCTTATTTCTAGTTACGGGGAGGTAGGATAGCTCATATCTAGTTACGGGGAGGTAGGATAGCTTATTCCTAGTTACAGGGAAGTAGGATAGCTTATTCCTAGTTTCAGGGAGGTAGGGTAGCTTATTCCTAGTTACAGGGAGGTAGGATAGCTTATTCCTAGTTACAGGGAAGTAGGATAGCTTATTCCTAGTTACAGGGAAGTAGGATAGCTTATTCCTAGTTACAGGGAGGTAGGATAGCTTATTCCTGGTTACAGGGAGGTATGATAGCTTATTCCTGGTTACAGGGAGGTAGGATAGCTTATTCCTAATTACAGGGGTTATGGTAGCTTATTACTTGTTACAGGGAAGTAGGATAGCTTATTCCTAGTTACAGGGAGGTAGGATAGCTTATTCGTAGTTACAGGGAGGTAGGATAGCTTATTTCTAGTTACAGGGAGGTAGGATAGCTCATTCCTAGTTACAGGGAGGTAGGATAGCTTATTCCTAGTTACAGGGAAGTAGGATAGCTTATTCCTAGTTACAGGGGTTCGGATAGCTTATTCCTAGTTACAGGGAGGTAGGGTAGCTTATTTCTGTTACAGGGAGGTAATAGCTCTCCTAGTTAACGGGAAGTAGGATAGCTTATTCCTAGTTACAGGAGGTAGGATAGCTCTTCCTAGTTACAGGAAGGTAGGATACTTATTCATTTACAGGAGGTAGGATAGCTTATTCCTAGTTACAGGGAAGTAGGATATCTTTATTCCTAGTTACATGAGGTAGGATAGCTATTCCTAGTTACAGTGAGGTAGGATAGCTTATTCCTGTTACACGTGTTAGGATAGCTATTCCTAGTAACAGGGAAGTAGGATAGCTTATTCCTAGTTACAGGAGGTAGAATAGCTTGTTCCTAGCTACAGGAAGGTAGGATAGCTCATTCCTATTTACTGGAAGGCAGGATATCTTATTCCTAGTTACAGGGAGGTAGGATAGCTTATTCCTAGTTACAGGGAGGTAGGATAGCTTATTCCTAGTTACAGGGAGGTAGGATAGCTTATTCCTAGTTACAGGGAGGTATGATAGCTTATTCCTATTTACAGGGAAGTAGGATAGCTCATTCCTAGTTACAGGGAGGTAGGATAGCTTATTCCTAGTTACAGGGAGGTAGGATAGCTTATACCTAGTTACAGGGGTTAGGATAGCTTATTCCTAGTTACAGGGAGGTAGGGTAGCTTATTTCTAGTTACAGGGAGGTAGGATAGCTCAGTCCTAGTTACAGGGAAGTAGGATAGCTTATTCCTAGTAAACAGGGAGGTGATACTATTCCTAGTACAGGAAGTAGGATAGCTTATTCCCAGTTACAGGAGGTAGGATGCTTTTCCTAGTTACAGGGAAGTAGTCTTTCCTGTTACGGGAGGATGATGCTTATTCCTATTTACAGGGAGGTAGGATAGCTTATTCCTAGTTACAGGAGGTAGGATAGCTTATTCTATTTACGGAAGTAGGATAGCTCATTCCTAGTTACAGGGAGGTAGGATAGCTTATTCCTAGTTACAGGGAGGTAGGATAGCTTATTCCTATTTACTGGAAGGCAGGATATCTTATTCCTAGTTACAGGGAGTGGGATAGTTATTCCTAGTTACAGGGAGGTAGGATAGCTTATTCCTAGTTACAGGGTTAGGATAGCTTATTCTTAGTTACAGGGAAGTAGGATAGCTTATTCCTATTTAAGGGAGGTAGATAAGCTTTAGCTTATTCTAATTCGAGAAGTAGGATAGCTTATTCCTAGTTACAGGGAGGTATGATAGCTTATTCCTAGTTACAGGGAAGTAGGATAGCTTATTCCTAGTTACAGGGAGGTAGGATAGCTTATTCCTAGTTACAGGGAGGTAGAATAGCTCATATCTAGTTACAGGGAGGTAGGATAGCTTATTCCTAGTTACAGGGAAGTAGGATAGCTTATTCCTAGTTACACGTAGGTAGAATAGCTTATTCCTAGTTACAGGAAGGTAGGATAGCTTATTCCTAGTTACAGGGAGTGGATAGCTATTACTTACAGGAGGTAGGATGGCTATTCCTAGTTACAGGGGGTACGATACCTTATTCCTGGTTACAGGGAGGTAGGATAGCTTATTCCTGGTTACAGGAGGTAGGATAGCTTATTCCTAGTTACATGGGAGGTAGGAATAGCTTATTCCTAGTTACAGGGGTTAGGATGCTTATTCCTAGTTACAGGAAGTAGGATAGCTTATTCCTAGTTAAAGGAGTAGGATAGCTCATTCCTATTACAGGGAAGTAGGATGGCTTATTCTAGTTACAGGGGGTAGGATAGCTCATTCCTAGTTACAGGGAGGTAGGATAGCTTATTCCTAGTTACAGGGAGTGTAGGATAGTTCCTAGTACAGGGAGGTAGGGTAGCTTATCCTAGTTACAGGGAGGTAGGTAGCTATTTTCTAGTTACAGGGAGGTAGGATAGCTCAGTCCTAGTTACAGGGAAGTAGGATAGCTTATTCCTAGTTACGGAGTTAGTATAGCTCATTCCTATTTTACAGGGAGGTAGGATAGCTCATTCCTAGTTACAGAAGGTAGGATAGCTTATTCCTAGTTTACAGGGGGTAGGATACTTTTCCTAGTTACACAGGATAGGATACTTATTCCTATTTACAGGAGGTAGGTAGCTTATTCCTATTTACAGTGAGGTAGGCTTTACTATCCTAGTTACAGGGGAGTAGGATAGCTTATTCCTAGTACAGTGAAGTAGGATAGCTTATTCCTAGTTACAGGAGGTTAGAATAGCTTGTTCTCCTAGCTACAGGAAGGTAGGATAGCTCATTCCTATTTACTGGAAGGCAGGATATCTTATTCCTAGTTACAGGGAGGTAGGATAGCTTATTCCTAGTTACAGGAGTAGGATAACTTATTCCTAGTTACAGGGAGGTAGGATAGCTTATTCCTAGTTACAGGGATGGTAGGAAGCTTATTGCTATTTAAAGGGAAGTAGGATAGCTCATTCCTAGTTACAAGGGAGGTAGGATAGCTTATTCCTAGTTACAGGGAGGTAGTATAGCTTATTCCTAGTTACAGGGTTAGGATAGCTTTATTCCTAGTTACAGGGAGGTAGGGTAGCTATTTCTAGTTACACAGGGAGGTAGGATAGCTCAGTCCTAGTTACAGGGAAGTAGGATAGCTAATCCTAGTTATCAGGGAGGTAGGATAGCTTATTCCTAGTTACAGGAGGTAGGATAGCTTTCCTTACAGGGAGGTAGATGCTATTCCTAGTTAGGGAATTAGGATAGCTTATTCCTAGTTACAGGAGAGGAATAGCTTTATTCTGTTACAGGAGGTAGGATAAGCTTATTCCTAGTTACAGGGGTTAGGAATAGCTTATGCCTAGTACAGGGAAGTAGGATAGCTTATTCCTAGTTACAGGAGGGAGAATAGCTTGTTCCTAGCTACAGAAGTAGGATCTCTTCCAATTACTGAAGCGGATATCTTATTCCTATTACGGGAGGTGGGTAGCTTATTTCCTGTTACAGGGAGGTAGGATAGCTTATTCCTAGTTACAGTGGTGATAGCTTTATCTTAGTTACAGGGAGGGGGGGAGTAGGATAGCTTATTCCTAGTTACAGGGAGGTAGGATAGCTTATTCCTAGTTACAGGGAAGTAGGATAGCTTATTCCTAGTTACAGGGGGGTATGATAGCTTTTCCTATTATCAGGGAAGTAGGATAGCTTATTCCTAGTTACAGGGAGGTACGATAGCTTATTCCTAGTTACGGAGGTAGAATACTCATATCTAGTTACAGGGAGGTAGGAAGCTTATTCCTAGTTCAGTGAAGTAGGATAGCTTATTCCTAGTTACACGTAGGTAGAAATAGTTATTCCTAGTTACGGAAGGTAGGATAGCTTTTCCTAGTTACAGGAGTAGATAGCTTTTTCCTAGTTACAGGAAGTAGATGGCTTATTTCCTAGTTAAGGAGGTACATAGCTTATTCCTGGTTAACAGGAGGTAACGATAGCTTTATTCCTGGTTACAGGGAGGGTGGATAGCTTTATTCCTAGTTACAGGGGGTAGGATACTTATTCCTAGTTACAGGGGTAGGATGCTATTCGTTAAGGGCAGTAGGTAGCTTTTCCTTTACAGGGAGGTAGGATAGCTCATTCCTATTTACAGGGAAGTAGAATAGCTTATTCCTAGTTAAGGGAGGTAGATAGCTCATTCTAGTTCCAGGGAGGTAGAAGCTTATTCCTAGTTCAGGGAGGTAGATAGCTTATTCCTAGTTAACAGGGGTTAGGATAAGCTTATTTCCTAGTTACAGGGAGGTAGGGTAGCTTATTTCTATTACAGGGAAGGTGAGGTAGTAGCTCAGTCCTAGTTACAGGGAAGTGATATCCTTATCTTCCTAGTTACAGGGAGGTAGGATAGCTCATTCCTAGTTACAGGAAGGTAGGATAGCTTATTCCTAGTTACAGGGAGTTAGGATAGCTTATTCCTAGTTAAAAGGGAAGTAGGATATCTTATTCCTAGTTACATGGAGGTAGGATAATCTTATTCCTAGTTATAGTGAGGTAGGATAACTATCTTATCCTAGTTACAGGGTTAGGATAAGCTTATTCCTAGTAACGGGAAGTAGGATAGCTTATTCCTAGTTTACAGGAGGTAGAATAATATAGCTTGTTCCTAGCTACAGGAAGGTAGGGATAGCTCATTCCTATTTACTTGACTGGAAGGCAGGATATCTTATTCCTAGTTACAGGAGGTAGGATAAGCTTATTCCTAGTTACAGGGATGGTAGGATAGCTTTATTCCTAGTTACAGGGGAGTGGAAGCTTATTCCTAGTTTACAAGGAGGGTAGGGATGTAGAATAAGCTATTCCCTTTTACACAGGCGACAGGTAAGTAGGAAAGCTTCTTACGCTAGTTACACACAAAGGGGAGGTTAGGAGATAAGATAAGAGCTCATAGCCAACCGATAGTGAGTCCCAGGGAGGAAGAAAAGTAGGATAGCTTAATTGCCTAGTTACGGAGAACAGGGAGAATTAAGGGATAGACATAGCTGAGCTTAAAGTTTCCACGAGATTAAAGCAGCAGTGGAGGGTAGAAACAGCTTTATTACCTAGTTACGGGACAGGATGAGCTTATAAGTATTCAACCTAGTTACAACAACTACAACAGGGAAGTAGGATAAATAAAAGCTTATATTTCCTATTTAACAACAAACATACCAAACAAGAAAAAAACAAAAAGAACAGAAGGATGGTAGGAAGAAATATGAGAAATAAGCTTATTAAGCCTGTTACAAGACAACAACAGGGGAGTAGGAAATTGCAATTACATTAAGTAAGAAGCCATATATACAGGAAGGTAGGAACTAATAGACACTTATGGATTCCTCACTGAGTTCCAACAGTGAGGAGTAATAATTCTTATTTATTCCTAGTTACAACGAAGCACCAACACGAAAAAGCAAAAAGGGAGGTAGGAATAAGGCTTATTCCTAGGTACAAGGGAGGTAGGCATAGTATTTAAGTTAGGTATTATTAGTCCATTTACAAGGTGTATGATAAAAATACAAAAGAAAATAGGATAAAAAAAAGCTTATTCCTAGTTTACAAGCAAAGGAACAAGGGAAGAAGATAGATATAAAGGCTTTTATTATAGTTGTCAAAGAAAGCCTAGTTACACAAAGTACAATCAGTGTACAAAGGAGAAGAAGGTAGATAGAGCTTATAGCTTATTCCTAGTTACAACAGGGAAGAGTAAGTGAAGATATCGTTATAATTCCTAGTTTAACAAAGCAAACATTACAAAAAAAACTAGACAGAAATTAAACAGAAAACACGAACCACAAAGAAAGAAACAACGAAGTACAACCAAAAGCAAACAAACAAAAAGAGGGATGTCTGATAAGAGCTAATTCCAGTTACCACCGAGGGAAGTGAGGATAGCTTTATTATTCCTAGTTCTACATGGAGGTAGATATAAAAGCCTTATAGCTTTAATTCTAATTACAGGGAGGTAGCTACTAGCTCATTCTAGTTCCAGGGAGGTAGATCGCTTATTCCTAGTTTCAGGAAGTAGGAATATGCTTATTCCTAAGTTACACGTAGGTAGGGATAGCTTATTCCTATTACATGGAGGTAGGATAGCTTATTCCAGTTACCGGGAAGTAGGATATCTTATATTCCTAGTTACAGGGAGGTAGGATAGGAATAGCTTTCTACCTCCTCTGTAACTAAGAATAAGCTATCCTACCGTCCTGTAACTAGAATAAAGCAATCCTCCTCCCTGTAACTAGGAATAAGCTATCCTACCCTCCCTGTAAACAGGTGAATACGCTATCCTACTCCCTGTAAACTAGGAATAGCTATCTAACTTCCCTGTAACTAGTGAATAAGCTTCATACCTACCTCTGTAACTAGGAACACTATCCTACTTCCTGTAACTAGAATAAGCTACTATCTATCCTACCTCCCTTGTAACTATGGAATAAGCATCCTACTACTTCCTGTTAACTAGAATAAGCTATCCTAACCTCCGTACAGGATAGTTTCTACGTCGTAACTAGGAATAAGCTAACACTACTCCCTGTAACTAGGAATAAGCTATCCTACTCCCTGTAATAGGAATAGCTTATCCTACCTCCCTGTAACTAGATAAGATATCCTCCTTCCGTAAATAGGAATAGCGATCCTCCCTTCCTGTATAGGAAAAGCATTCTAACCCTCCTGTAACTAGGAATAAGCTATCCTCCTTCCTGTTAACTAGGAATAAGCTATCCTAACCCCTGTTACTAGGAATAAGCTATCCTACCCCTGTAACTAGGAATCGCATTCCTAACCTCCTGTAACTAGGATAGGATCTCACCTATATCCTACTTCCCTGTAACTAGGAATAAGCTATCCTACCTCCCTGTAACTAGGAATAAGCTATCACCTACACTTCCTAACTAGGACTGAGCTATCCTATTATTCCTAGTTACAGGAAGGTAGGATTGCTTATTCCTAGTTACAGGAAGGTAGGATAGCTTATTCCTAGTTACAGGAAGGTAGGATAGCTTATTCCTAGTTACAGGAAGGTAGAATAGCTTATTCCTAGTTACAGGGAGGTAGGATTGCTTATTCTTAGTTACAGGAAGGTAGGATAGCTTATTCCTAGTTACAGGAAGGTAGGATAGCTTATTCCTATTTACAGGAAGGTAGAATAGCTTATTCCTAGTTACAGGGAGGTAGGGTTGCTTATTCCTAGTTACAGGAAGGTAGAATAGCTTATTCCTAGTTACAGGGAGGTAGGATAGCTTATTCCTAGTTACAGGAAGGTAGGATTGCTTATTCCTAGTTACGGTAGCTTATTCCTAGTTACAGGAAGGTAGGATAGCTTATTCCTAGTTACACGAAGGTAGGATAGCTTATTCCTAGTTACAGGAAGGTAGGATAGCTTATTCCTAGTTACAGGGAGGTAGGATAGCTTATTCCTAGTTACAGGAGACGGTAGGATAGCTTATTCCTAGTTACAGGAAGGTAGGATTGCTTATTCCTAGTTACAGGGAGGTAGGATAGCTTACTCCTAGTTATAGGGAGGTAGAATAGCTTATTCCTAGTTACAGGAAGGTAGAATAGCTTATTCCTAGCTATAGGAAGGTAGGATAGCTTATTCCTAGTTACAGGAAGGTAGGGTAGCTTATTCATAGTTACAAGAAGGTAGGATAGCTTATTTATAGTTACAAGGAGGTAGGAGGGCTTACTCCTAGTCACAGGAAGGTAAGATAGCTTATTTCTAGTTACAGAAAGGTAGGATAGCTTATTCCTAGTTACAGGAAGGTAGGATAGCTTATTCCGATTTCCTGGAAGGCAGGATATCTTATTCCTAGTTACAGGGAGGTAGGATAGCTTATTCATATTTATACCTTATTTTCTAGTTACAGAAAGGTAGGATAGCTTATTCCTAGTTACAGGAAGGTGCTGTAGGATACTGTAGCTTATTCCTAGTTACAGGAAGGTAGGAGAGCTTATTCCTATTTACTGGAAGGTAGGATAGCTTATTCCTAGTTACAGGGGGGTATGATAGCTTATTCCTAGTTACAGGGATATAGAAAAGCTTATTCCTAGTTACAGGAAGGTAGAATAGCTTATTCCTATATACACAAAGGTAGGATAGCTTATTCCTAGTTACAGGAGGGTATAATAGCTTGTTCCTAGCTACAGGAAGGTAGGATAGCTGATTCCTATTTACTGGAAGGCAGGATATCTTATTCCTAGTTACAGGGAGGCAGGATAACTAATACTTAGTTACAGGGGGTAGGATAGCTTATTCCTAGTTACAGGGAGGTGGGATAGCTTACTCCTAGTTACAGAAGGGTACTGAAGGATACTGTAGCTTATTACTAGTTACAGGGAGATAGAAAAGCTTATTCCTAGTTACAGGAAGGTAGAATAGCTTATTCCTAGCTACAGGAAGGCAGGATAGCTTATTCAAATTTACTGGAAGGCAGGATATCTTATTCCTAGTTACAGGGAGGCAGGATAACTAATTCTTAGTTACAGGGGGTAGGATAGCTTATTCCTAGTTACAGGGAGGTAGGATAGCTTACTCCTAGTTACAGAAGGGTACTGTAAGATACTGTAGCTTATTCCTAGTTACAGGGAGATAGAAAAGTTTATTCCTAGTTACAGGGAGGTAGAATAGCTTATTCCTATATACAGAAAGGTAGGATAGCTTATTCCTAGTTACAGGAAGGTAGGATAGCTTATTCCTAGTTACAGGGAGGTAGAATAGCTTACTCCTAGTTACAGAAGGGTACTGTAGGATACTGTAGCTTATTCCTAGTTACAGGGAGGTAGGATTCCTTATTTATAGTTAAAGGGAGGTAGGATAGCTTATTCATATTTAGTGGAAAGGTAGGATAGCTTATTCCTAGTTACAGGGAGGTAGAATAGCTTATTACTAATTACAGGGGGTAGGATAGCTTATTCCTAGTTACCTGTAGGTAGGATAGCTTACTCCTATTTACTGGAACGTAGGATAGCTTATTCCTAGCTACAGGAATGTAGGAAAGCTTATTCCTAGTTACAGGAAGGTAGGATAGCTTATTCCTAGTTACAGGAAGGTAGGATTGCATATTCCTAGCTACAGGAAGGTAGGATGGCTTATGCCTAGTTACAGGAAGGCAGGAGAGGACTGGCCCAATAGCATGAGGGGCAAGTCTCCCCTGGGCTGGTCTTTAATGAAAAATTTGGGCTGCCACAGAAGCTATTATTAAGTTCATGCTTAAAAGGCACAGCACACACCCCTAGTTCTAATATGTGCAAGGAACAGGGAGCTCCTCCTCAGATCATTTACCAGACATCCCTCCAGTTCAATAACCAGTGTCAAAAGCCCTTCAGTTCATTAGCCATTGTTGTCAGCCTTCCAGTTGATTAGCCAGTGTTGTCAGCCCCCGAGATCATTAGCCAGTGTTGTCAGTCCTTCAGATTTTTAGCCAGTATCGTCATCCCTCCAGTTCATCAGCCAGTTTTGTCAGCCCTCCAGTTCATTAGCAGTGTTGTCAGCCCTCCAGTTCATTAGCCAGTGTTAGTCAGCCCTCCAGTTAATTAGCCAGTGTTAGTCAGCCCCCCAGTTTATTATTCAGTGTTAGTCAGCCCTACAGTTCATTAGAACCAAAGGAAACTTTGGGTAAGTATAACTTGACTTAGAAAGTGTACCCAGGGATGATAACTTAGTGATTCAGGATATCACCCCAGGTACTTGTAAGAGGGAGGGTGAAGATTTTAGGACTATAATTGTCCTTTAACCACATCATACACGGTTGCAGGCAACAATGTATAATGGGAATAGTGGTCTTAAAAAAGTGTCCTTAGCAAAGATGGTGTTATCAAAAATGTTGTGATCTACTGTGAAAGGGTCACTTGTTTGTATTTGCCCCCCAAGCCAAAAGGTCCCAGTCCTCCCCTGCAGGGAGGTAGGATAGCTTATTCCTAGTTACAGGAAGGTAGGATAGCTTATTTCTATTTACAGGGAGGTAGGCTAGCTTATTCCTAATTACAGGAAGGTAGGATAGCTTATTGCTAGTTACAGGGAGGTAGAATAGCTTATTCCTAGTTACAGGGGTTAGGGTAGCTTATTTCTAGTTACAGGAAGGTATGATAGCTTATTCCTAGTTACAGGGAGGTAGGATAGCTTATTCCCAGTTACAGGGAAGTAGGATAGCTTACTCCTAGTTGCAGGGAGGTAGGATAGCTTATTCCTCGTTACAGGATGGTAGGATAGCTTATTCCTAGTTACAGAAAGGTACTGTAGGATAGCTTATTCCTATCTAGAATAGGAATATTCAGACAATGCTAGAATATTCAGACAATGCTAGAAGTTGCACAGCATTGTCTGAAATTTGGATTTTCAAGGAAGGTAGGGTAGGACATCTTTTTCCTTGTTACAGGAAGGTAGGATAGCTTATTTCTAGTTACAGGAAGGTAGGATAGCTTATTTCTAGTTACAGGAAGGTAAAATAGCTTATTTTTAGTTACAGGAAGTAGGATAGCTTAATCTTAGTTTCAGAAAGGTAGGATAGCTTATTCATATTTACTGGAAGGTAGGATAGCTTATTTCTAGTTACAGGAAGGCATGACAGTTATTCCTAGTTACTGGAAGGTAGGATTGCTTCTTGCTATTAACACTGAGGTATGATAGCTAATTCTTAGTTACAGAGAGGTAGGATAGCTTATTCTTATTTACTGGAAGGTAGGATAGCTTATTCCTATTAACAGGAAGGTAGGACAGCTGATTTCTATTTACTGGAAGGTAGGATAGCTTATTCCCAGTTACAGGAATGTAGGACAGCTTATTCCTAATTCCAGGAAGGAAGGATAGCTTATTCCTATTTATTGGAAGGTAGGAT
The DNA here is from genome assembly GCA_019447015.1 of Hymenochirus boettgeri. NCBI lineage: Eukaryota > Metazoa > Chordata > Amphibia > Anura > Pipidae > Hymenochirus > Hymenochirus boettgeri. Next base: position 207,334,836 of record CM033476.1, read on the forward strand.
AACTTATTCCTAAAACAGGAAGGTAGGATAGATAATTCCTAGTTACAATTAGGTATGATAGCGTATTCCTAGTTACAGGGAGGTAGGATAGCTTATTCCTAGTTACTAGGGTTAGGATAGCTGCTTCCTAGTTACAAGAAGGTATGATAGCTTATTCCTAGTTACAGGGAGGTAGGATAGCTTATTCCTAGTTACAGGGAGGTAGGATAGCTTATTTCTAGTTACAGGGAGTTAGGATAGCTTATTCCTAGTTACAGGGGTTAGGATAGCTTATTCATAGTTACAGGGAAGTAGTATAGCTTATTCCTAGTTACAGGGAGGTAGGATAGCTTAATCCTAGTTACAGGGAGGTAGGATAGCTTATTCCTAGTTACAGGGAGGTAGGATAGCTTATTCCTAGTTACAGGGGTTAGGATAGCTTATTCCTAGTTACAGGGAAGTAGGATAGCTTATTTCTAGTTATTGGGAGGTAGGATAGCTTATTCCTAGTTACAGGGAGGTAGGATAGCTTATTCCTAATTACAGGGAGATAGCTTTATTCTTCCTCAGTTAACAAGTAAGGTAAGAATAGCTTATCCTAGTTTACAGGAAGGTAGGATAGCTTATTTCCTAGTTACAAGAGGTAGGATAGCTTTATTCCTAGTTACAGGAAGGTAGATAGCTTATTCCTAGTTACAGGGAGATAGGATGCTTACTCCTATTTACTGGAAGGTAGGATAGCTTATTCTAGTTACAGGGAGGTAGGATAGCTTATTCCTAGTTACAGGAAGGTAGGATTGCTTATTCCTAGTTACAGGGAGGTAGAATAGCTTATTCCTAGTTACAGGAAGGTAGGATAGCTTATTCCTAGTTAGAGGGAGGTAGGATAGCTTATTCCTAGTTACAGGAAGGTAGGATTGGCTTATTCTTAGTTACAGGAAGGTAGATGCTTATTCCAGTTACAGGAAGGTAGGATAGCTTATTCCTATTTACAGGAAGGTAGATAGCTTATTCCTAGTTACAGGGAGGGGTTGCTTATTCCTAGTTACAGGAAGGTAGAATAGCTTATTCCTATTACAGGGAGGTAGGATGCTTATTCCTAGTTACAGAAGGTAGGATGAGCTTATTCCTAGTTACAGGGAGGTAGAATAGCTTATCCTAGTTTACAGGAGGTAGGATAGCTTATTCCTAGTTACACGAAGGTAGGATAGCTTATTCCCTAGTTACAGGAAGGTAGGATAGCTATTCCTAGTTACAGGGAGGTAGGATAGCTTATTCCTAGTTACAGGGAGGTAGGATAGCTTATTCCTAGTTACAAGGAGGTATATGCTTATTTCCTAGTTACAGGGAGGTAGGATGCTTACTCCGTTTATAGGGAGGTAAATAGCTTATTCCTAGTACAGAGTAAAATAGCTTATTCCTAGCTATAGGAGTAGGATAGCTTATTCCTAGTTACAGGAAGGTAGGGTAGCTTATTCATAGTTACAAGAAGGTAGGATAGCTTATTTATAGTTACAAGGAGGTAGGAGGCTTACTCCTAGTCACAGGAAGGTAATATAGCTTTTTCTAGTTACAGAAAGGTAGGATAGCTTATTCCTAGTTACAGGAAGTTAGGATAGCTTATTCCGATCCTGGAAGCAGGATATCTTATTCCTAGTTACAGGGAGGTAGGATAGCTTATTCATATTATAACCTTATTTTCTCTAGTTACAGAAAGTTAGATAGCTTATTCCTAGTTACAGGAAGGTGCTGTAGGATACTGTAGCTTATTCCTAGTTACAGGAAGGTAGGAGAGCTTATTCCTATTTACTGGAAGGTAGGATAGCTTATTCCTAGTTCAGGGGGGTATGATAGCTTTTCCTAGTTACAGGATATGAAAAGCTATTCCTAGTTACAGGAAGGTAGAATAGCTTATTCCTATATACACAAGGTAGGATAGCTTATTCCTAGTTACAGGAGGGTATAATAGCTTGTTCCTAGCTACAGGAAGGTAGGATAGTGATTCCTATTTACTGAAGGCAGGATATCTTTTCCTAGTTACAGGGAGGCAGGATAACTAATACTTAGTTACAGGGGGTAGGATAGCTTATTCCTAGTTACAGGGAGGGGGGATAGCTTACTCCTAGTTACAGAAGGTACTGAAGGATACTGTAGCTTATTACTAGTTACAGGGAGATAAAAAGCTATTCCTAGTTACAGGAAGGTAGAATGCTTATTCCTAGCTACAGGAAGGCAGGATAGCTTATTCAAATTTACTGGAAGGCAGGATATCTTATTCCTAGTTACAGGAGGCAGATAACTAATTCTTAGTTACAGGGGTAGGATAGCTTATTCCTAGTTACAGGGAGGTAGGATAGCTACTCCTAGTTACGGAAGGGTACTGTAGATACTGTAGCTTATTCCTATTTACAGGGAGATAGAAAAGTTTATTCCTAGTTACAGGAGTTAGAATAGCTTATTCCTATATACAGAAAGGTAGGATAGCTTCCTAGTTACAGGAAGGTAGGATAGCTTATTCCTAGTTACAAGGGAGGTAGAATAGCTTACTCCTAGTACAGAAGGGTACTGTAGGATACTGTAGCTTATTCCTAGTTACAGGGAGTTAGGATTCCTTATTTATAGTTAAAGGGAGGTAGGATAGCTTATTCATATTTAGAGTGGAAGGTAGGATAGCTTATTCCTAGTTACAAGCTTATTCCTAGTTACAGGGAGGTGGGGTAGCTTATTCCTAGTTACAGGGAAGTAGGATAGCTTATTCCTAGTTACAGGGAGGTAGGATAGCTTATTTCTAGTTACATGGGTTAGGATAGCTTATTCCTAGTTACAGGGGTTAGGATAGCTTATTCCTAGTTACAGTGAAGTAGGATAGCTTATTCCTAGTTACAGGGAGGTAGGATAGCTTATTCCTAGTACAGGGAGGTAGGATAGCTTATTCCTAGTTACAGGGAGGTAGGATATTTTGCAGCAGGTAGGAGAGCTTATTTCTAGTTTACGGGAGGTAGGATAGCTGAGTCCTAGTTACAGGGAAGTAGGATAGCTCATTCCTAGTTACAGGGAGGTAGGATAGCTCATTCCTAGTTAACAGGAAGGTAGATATCTCATTCCTGTCCTGACAGTAAGTTACCATTGGTCCATTGGTATTTTTTTCTGTGTTTATTTCTATTTCTCCCCATTGACTTTCAATAGTTCAGCCATCTCTAGTTCTGAGCATTTAGTTGCCCATAAACAAGCTGTCCAGATAACATTACACACACATTATACATACAATGCCATATACTGGGGGATATCTTACAATTAATAGGTTTCGGGGGTTTTCACATTATGGGAGTCTAGAAGTGTAGGTTCCGCTTTCCTTTGCATCTGTCCGTACACCCCCCTCCCCGCATACAGATAGAAACCAGCCATCCCGCCGTACAGAACTCTTACGTCCCCCGCAATCTCCTGGGGTTGTACGGGCAGTGTCTGGTATAGTTTTTTTTTTTTTTGTAACTTTACTGAGACCTCACTGACTCTGCTCACACGGAAGGAAGTAGGTAAGGGGAATGGGATCTGGAACACACGGTACAGGAACCTTCTCTTCTTTTACTGAGTTTTAAGAAATGGTTTAGTGAGTGTGGTTGATGACATTGCCACCCAGCTATAGGGAGGAGTGACAATACGTTGAGGGAACATTGAGCTGAATGTAACTTAAAGGATTTCTTGTATGAAGGTCAGTGTATGAACTGCTTTAGGAGACATTGTCTGTTAGCATCATTGATTGCTCTGCTTGCCTGCTCCTTCAAAGTCCTTTCCAGATTGCCAGTAGAAGTAGCACAGCATTGTCTGAAGTTTGGATTTTCAATGTATTACTTTGTCTGACCATCTGGGCAGAGAGCAGACCTATGTTAAAACTAGCCCACAGGCAGTATTGTAGTCAGCCCTTCCGTTTATTTTCAGAATAGTCAGCCCTCCGGTTTAATATGCATTGTTTGTCAGTCCTCTGGTTAATTACCCAGTGTTGTCAGCCCTCCAGTTCATTACCCAGTGTTGTCAGCCCTCCGGTTTATTACCCAGTGTTGTCAGCCCTCTGGTTCATTGGCCAGTGTGATCAGCCCTCTGGTTCATTAGCCAGTGGCGTCAGCCTTCTGGTTTATTAGCCAGTGTTGTCAGCCCTCCGTTTCATTAGCCAGTGTTGTCAAGGTGATTTATTAGCCATGTTGCCAGCCCTCCGTTTCATTAGCCAGTGTTTTCAGCCCTCTGGTTTATTATGTCATTGTTATCAGCCCTCCGGTTTATTAGCTAGTGTTGTCAGCCCTCTGGTTCAATAGTAAGTGTTGTCAGCCTCTTTTCAATAGTCAGTGTTGTGAGCCCTCTGGTTCTAGTCAGTGTTTCAGCCCTCTGGTTCAAAGTCCGTGTTGTGAGCCCTCTGGTTCAGTAGTCAGTGTTGTCAGCCCTCTGGTTCAGTAGTCAGTGTTGTCAGCCCTCTGGTTCAAAAGTAGTAGTGTTTGTGAGCCCTCTTGGTTCAGTAGTCAGTGTTGTCAGCCCTCTGGTTCGTAGTTCAGTCTTGTCAGCCCTCTGGTTCAGTAGTCATGTTGTCAGCCCTCTGGTTCAGTATCCACTGTTTGTCAGCCCTCTGGTTCAGTATCCTTTGCGCCCTCTGGGTTTCATATCACTGTTTCAGCCCCTCCGGTTTAATATCCAGTGTCGCCAGCCCTCCTGGTTTATTAGCTAGTGTTGTCAGCCTTCTAGTTTATAGTAATTGTTGTCAGCTCTCTGGTTCATTAGTCATGTCGTCATCCCTCTGGTTATTAGCCATTGTTGTCAGCCTTCTGGTTTATATTAGCCATTGTTATCAGCCCTCCTGGTATATATCCCACGTGGTTAGCCCTCCGTTTCATTAGCCAGTGTTGTCAGCTATTTATTAGCCAGTGTTTGTCAGCCCTCCATTACATTAGCCAGTGTTGCCGCCAGCCTCTGGTTTATTATGCCAGTTGTTGTCAGCCTTCTGGTTTATTAGTCAGTGTTGTCAGCCCTCCCGTTTCATTAGCCAGTGTTTGTCATCTGATTTATTACCAGTGTTGTCAGCCCTCCGTTACATTAGCCATGTTTGTCATCCATCTGGTTTATTAGCCAGTGTTGTCAGCCTTCTGGTTTATTAGCTAGTGTCATCAACCCTCTGATTCATTAGCCAGTGTTGCCAGCCCTCTGGTTTTATTAGCCAGTGTTGTCAGCCTTCTGGTTTATTAGTCATTGTTGTCAGCCCTCGTTTCATTAGCCAGTGTTGTCATCTGATTTATTAGCCAGTGTTGTCAGCCCTCCGTTACATTAGCCATGTTGTCATCCCTCTGGTTTATTAGCCAGTGTTGTCAGCCTTCGGTTTATTAGCCAGTGTTGTCATCCCTCTGGTTTATTGCCGTTTGTAGCCTTCTGTTTATTAGCCAGTGTTGTCAGCCCTCTGGTCCATCAGTCAGTGTTGTCAGCCCTCTAGTTTATTAGCCAATGTTGTCAGCACTCCGGTTCATTAGCCATGTTTATCGCCCCCCAGTTCATTAGCCAGTTTGTCAGCCCTCCTGGTTCATTAGCCAGTGTTGTCAGCCCTCCAGTTCATAGTCAGTTTTGTCAGCCCTGTGGTTTATTACCATGTTTAGTCAGCCCTCCAGTTCATTACAATATTAGCAGAGCAGCAATCACTCCTACTTTCTAGAGTTTGTACAATTACCATTTTTATGCATTAGTATAGCTTTAAGGAACCTAAATGTGGTAGTTCTCAAAAAAAAAATTTCTTTTTCCTTTTCTATGTGGGTTTTAGGAATTTAAAGGGTTTCTTTCAAAATCTAAGCTGTAGATTCTGAGAAATCATCATTTGAAAATCATAGCATTTACAGGGAAAGACCTGTCACCCCAGAAGCCGAAATTATAAAATTTGACCATGCCTGACCTCTTTACCTTCCTGCCAGCACACTTTCTGCAACATTTAAGAAAATTGCAGAGAAAAAGAAAAAAGGGGGAGGGAGAGAACTGTTTAAGAAGCAGAGCAGTGTCATGGTGGGCTGTGCAAAGTGTTGCAGACACTACAAGAAGGCATGAGTAAGGGAGTGGTATGGGGATTTAGGAATAAACACTAAATATATTTAAATTAATGACAAAGCAAGCACAGATAAATATGTGAGTACCACTGTTTCACATCTTTCAAATTGTAGTTTCAGAAAGTTATTTCAGTGAGTATAGTGACCCTTTAAGAGGTTCAGTAGTCAGTCTTGTCAGCCCTCTGGTTCAGTAGTCAGTTTGTCAGCCCTCTGGTTCATAGTCACGTTTGTCAGCCCTCTGGTTCAGTAGTCACTGTTGTCAGCCCTCTGGTTCAGTAGTCACTGTTGTCAGAGCCCTCTGGTTCGTATCACGTGTTGTCAGCCCTCTGGTTTCAGTAGTCACTGTTTGTCAGCCCTCTGGTTCAGTAGTCGACTGTTGTCAGCCCTCCGTTTAATATCCAGTGTCGCCAGCCCTCCTGGTTTATTAGCTAGTGTTGTCAGCCTTCTAGTTTAATAGTAAGGTTGTCAGTCTCGGGTTCATTAGTCAGTGTCGTCATCCCTCTGGTTTTTAGCCAGTGTTTGTCAGCCTTCTGGTTTATTAGCCATTGTTATCAGCCCTCCTGGTATATTACCCAGTTGGTTAGCCTCCGTTTCATTAGCCAGTGTTTGTCAGCTGATTATATTAGCCAGTGTTGTCAGCCTCCATTACTTAGCCAGTGTTGCCAGCCCTCTGGTTTATTAGCCAGTGTTGTCAGCCTTCCTGTTTATTAGTCAGTGTTGTCAGCCCTCCGTTTCATTAGCCAGTGTTGTCATCTGATTTATTAGCCAGTGTTTGTCAGCCCTCCGTTACATTAGCCAGTGTTTCATCCACTGTTTATTAGCCAGTGTTGTCACCTTCTGGTTTATTAGCTATGTGTCATCAACCCTCTGATTCATTAGCCAGTGTTGCCAGCCCTCTGGTTTATTGCCAGTGTTTTGTCAGCCTCTGGTTTATTAGTCAGTGTTTCAGCCCTCCGTTTCATTAGCCAGTGTTGTCATCTGATTTATTAGCCAGTGTTGTCAGCCCTCCGTTACATTAGCCCCGTGTTGTCATCCCTCTGGTTTATTAGCCAGTGTTGTCAAGCCTTCTGGTTTATATAGCCATTGTCATCAACCCTCTGGTTTATTAGCCAGTGTTGTTCCATCCCTCGGTTTATTAGCCAGTGTTTGTCAGCCTTCTGGTTTATTAGCCAGTGTTGTCAGCCTCTGGTCCATCGTCAGTGTTGTCAGCCCTCTAGTTTATTAGCCAATGTTTCAGCCTCCGTTCTTGCCAGTGTTATCGCCCTCCAGTTCATTAGCAGGTTGTCAGCCCTCCTGGTTCATTAGCCAGTGTTGTCAGCCCTCCAGTTTTCAAATAGTCAGTTTTTAGTCACCCTGTGGTTTATTAACCAGTTTAGTCAGCCCTCCAGTTCTTAGCAATATTACGAGCAGCAATCACACTCCTACTTTCTAGAGTATTGTACAATTAACCATTTTTATGCATTAGTATAGCTTTAAAGGAACCTAAATGTGGTAGTTCTCAAAAAAAATTCTTTTTTCCTTTTCCTATGTGAGTTTTTAGGAATTAAAGGGTTTCTTTACAAATCTAAGCTGTAGATTCTGAGAATCATCATTTGAAATCATCAATTTACAGGAAAGACCTGTCACCCCAGAAGCAGAAATTATAAAAATTTGACCCATGCCTGACTCTTTAAACCTTCCGCCAGCACACTTTCTGCAACATTTAAGAGAATTGGCAGAGAACGAAGAAAAGGGGGGAGAGGGAGAACTGTTTAAGAAAGCAGTCATGTCCATGGTGAGGCTGTGCAAAGTGTTTGCAGACACTACAAGAAGGCAGTGAGTAAGGAGTGGTAGGGGGGATTTAGAATAAACACTAAATATTTATATTTAATGACAAGCAAGCACAGATAAATATGTGAGTACCACTGTTTCACATCTTCAAATTGTAGTTTCAGAAAGTTATTTCAGTGAGATAGTGACCCTTAAGAGGTAATATTAATAATTTAACCTCAACAAACACATTTCACTTTTTAAAATGTTAAGATATTGTTACCTTGGTGACTGAAATTATGGTAATACTATCCATTTCACCATTGTAGCTGAAATGTACCGGATGTAAAAGACTTGCTCATACTAAGACAAAAAAAATAAGATGTCATTTGTTGTGAAAATCTTTGCTCAGCTATCGGATATGCTTTCATTGTGTTGATTGCAGTTACCTTGATCATGGTTGCTCAAATTAATACATGGGGGCAGTATTATCATATCTAAATGAATCTGCATTTTTTTAGTTTGCCTTACTCCCAAGAATTGACGCGGTTGCTTAGGAACTGTTCACATTCATTGCTGATATTTACATAATACTAGAGGAAATCTGACTTCAACTGTATTAAACTAATGTCATTCTTATAATGCAAAATAAGCATTGTAAATAGCAATTTGTCATGAGAAAAACGACAGGCAACTCGCGATGCAACCAATCTTTTGATCACACACAAGTATAAATGTGATTAAACCTTGGGATATATATCCTGCCTGATGCATTTTTGCTGTATGCCTACCGTATATACTCGAGTATAGTCGATCTGAGAAAGTCAGCTACCTATTTTTTTTCCTAAAAAATGAGTAAAAGGTGATTGACCACCCTAGTATAAGTTTGAGGGTAGATTTAGACCACTACTGCCTTTTTGATTCTGTATTGTTTTTTATTTTTTTTGTTTTTTAGTTGCCTTTAAATAGACACGCGGAATTCTATAAGTGTCCCATAGTGTACATAACCAAATCCATTATGCTATTACTGTATGGGAATTCTGCTGTACATTTAATGGCAACTAAAGCCTCCAAACAATAGAGAATCAGAAGGCAATCTATTTACATAGAATAACCATCCTCCTGACTATTGTTTTCAGTAATCCCTAATTCTATACCCCCTAACACCACACAGACCCAAATATACACACAATAAACAACATTATTTACAGCAGCATTACCCCCCAAACATACTCCTAACCCTCCCCTCCCTATACGAGGCCCTCAAGACCCCCACTATTATCCCCCAGCAGCAGCCACCCATGACTTCATACCCCTAACCCCCTCCTATACAGAAGCCCATTTAGACAATTACCATATCCCAGCACCTCCAGCAGCCTCCATTCCACATACTCCTAACCCTTCTTCCCTATACAGAAGCCCTTTAGACCCACCACCATTTTTTCCCCACCTAAACCCCCATACCCCCAACCCTGAGGCCCAGAGGCAGCGGCCAGACCAGGCCCTGAGGAGCATCCATTTAATAAATTACTTCTGCTCTGAAGGAAAGGCCGGATGCCAGCTCAGATCTCATGGACTCCTTCACACTGATTGGACCTCAGATGACTGGGAATCATTGACAAGCCAGCAGACTGCCTGCTGTTGGTCTCGGCAGTGAGGTAGAAGGTCCTGGGCCAACCGTGGATTTCCGTCGGTACCCAGTATGTGCCCAGTCCAACCCTGCTGCCGCATCTCCTGATTGTTGCTCCATGCTTACTTCACTACTCGGCCGCCGGGAAGTAAAGAAACAGGCGCAGAGTAGTGATGTCATAGATTGCGACTATCGGGAGATGCGGCAGCCGGATTCTTCTTATAAGTTAGGGCTGCCTGATTATACAGTCGAGGGTTCAGTTTTTCAGGCTGTTTTTTACAGCTTGAAACCTCGACTTATACTCAGTGTATACGGTACTTTATCAAAGAAGCATAAACGTTCTGTAAATCTGCCCCTGCCTTAAAAAAAGGCCTGAACAAATGAATAGACATCGGAACATTCCCAAATTGTTTTAGAAACACCAAGAAAAAAAGACAAGTATGTAATGTTAACTGTATAGTTGCAGTACAAGAGTGGTCATGACAGGATAATGTGTAAGGCAGGAAGGGTTAACAGTTGGGGGTACCTGTAGTCAAAATAGTTTGGGACTGCTGCCTCCAGAACTTTAATAAAGCCAATTCCACCTCTACATAACCTAGAAGCCAAGCTAAGCCAAGGTGTCTGTGAGTCATGGGGATCTGGCCCCTTGCTTGCAAGTTCTGGCAAGCAGGTAGTCGTATCAAGTGTGCCTGCTGGATTGAAGGGTTGAAAGACAAGTTCTAATCGTTTTTTTAAAAATAACAGGCAATTGGGGGTGGTCCGGGGGTATCTACCATATATTAAAAAAATATTTTGGGGGGGTTTTTAAGGAAGGTTTGGGACATTGTCATAAGTGTACTCCCACCCTCATGCAGATGGGGAGGGGGAAATTCTCTGTGAGACCTAAAGATGGGGACTTTCATGTTCTGGTGTCCATGGCCTGGTTGGGTTTGTGCCCATTTATTTCTTTATGCATTTCTTAAGCTCGGTATTTTCTCCTTTTATTTTATATAACTTGTATGTCTTTATTTGTAACATCATTTTTTATTATATGGCGACTGTCCACCTTTTGAATATTAAATCTAAAGGTTTTTGTCTTTGTTGTTCTAAAGAACTCAGTGCCTCTGAATAAAGTTATATGTGTTTTTTGGATGGTCCTTTTTGGAATACTTTCCTTGTTGTAATACTAATTAACACTGTGACGCTGGCTGAGACTGTGAAGTGTGGAAGCTGGTTTACCCTTGGTGCTGGAGTGAGTGTGTAGTGTTAGTCATTTAGGCCACATGACAGGGTGTTGCATAGCCAGTTGAGAGTCAGAGTGATTGTGTGTGTCCCCAAGGGAAACTTAACGTAGAGTGGGGTTGGTGAATACTGATTGTATTGGGGTCAAATCATATATTGTTAGACATACGAAAATGGTGTCGCATACATAAACAAACGTAGCTATGAAATGATATAGTTTATATGTAAAACAATGGTGTGCAACTATGCATTTACAGGTTTCAGTTCTGTGGTTTATGTATGGCTACACTATATTCTATGTCCAACTGAGTTACTTATCCAGCACGGTGGAAGCTGTAGGGTGCCACTAAGGAGCACGCCTTCAGGAGTGCGTTTCTTCAAAAAAACAATATGCCCCCCCCCCTTAATAAGCCCCCTATTTATATACTCCAGTGGTTAACATCACCCATGAAAAGTCTTTATAGGAGCGCGGGATCTATACTCACAATTGTAATCGCCGTGTATGTAGCCTACTTGGAACATATTTGCTCCTAGTACTTGGGGGCCCCTATGATTACAGTTACAAATCATATATTTTTATAGCAGCTCTATTTTCTCTAATACATATTCATAATCATCAGTTAGCATGCTGTTTTCAGAGGAGATAGCTGGTTAGTTTTCGACTAGAATTTAGGGTCCTTACACTACAGAAAGAACATTAATAAAGGTGAGGGTGAGCGCAGTGGAGGCATTGAGAGTGTGAGGAAGGGGGGGGGGCATCCTTTTGCTGTCACACAGTCCCTCCCAGAGGGTCAAGTAGGAGCAAAACACCTTCACACGAACAGACGCTCTGTCGGTTACTTCTTTAGTTTCTTGAGGCAAGCACGCGGGAACCATAAGCAGCAGTGTTTAAGGTAGGATTTTTTTTAAAACTACACACTGGGGCCAGCAGGGGGACATTTAGTTTTGGGTGTGGGCTGCCCTTGAACAAAAAGGTGATTGTACATGTTTATCTTTGATCTCCTCAGATTGAGGAACCTAAAAAACAAACTGGGCAAAAGTTTATAATGAGGTCGGATTTCAATATTTCTCATCTACTCTCACTAACCACTCTGTAATGAGCTTGCATTTTATGGCTGCAGTCCATACAATAACCCCACTGTTGAACATAACGGCCCGGGAGATCACAATATGTTCAATTCCACAGCTTGTATTGGTACATACCATGGTGGTATTGTATGTCCCCGGGTCATAAGATTGACAGGCAGCCATAATTGTGGGTTCTTTCTGATAAAACCCACTGGTTTATCTTTAAAGGTTATGAACCCGCCATCCCCACCTTTAATGATAGATCAGTGGATGGGATAGAACTACCTGACGCTAACCTCCGAGTTTTACGTTAAATCAGTCAGACAAAACTGAATTTGCAACTTCCCAGACCAACTCAATTAAGGTGCAGCGGTGGCACATATAGGAAGGAACACAATGCAGGTTGAGCACCCTGCCTTAGCAGCAATCCCGGGCTCCGCTGGCCCCAGGGGTAGAGCGTGGAATGAGTAATAAGGGGCCAATTTTATTTGCGTACCTAACCGATCAATGTTTGGGTTCTCAACCCTGGGTCATCAAATGGAAGGGGGTTGGTTCCCTTTAAGTTAAAAAAGACCCCTTTAAATTCTTTCCCCTAGAGCTGACGAGACTAGATAAAGGGTTCGCGAGAACTTATTAGGGCTTATTTAATAATAGGATCGAAATTATTGCCACTGTCTTATAATATATGCAGCCACCAATCAAATTTAAAACTCAAATATTTTGTAACTGCAGTCAGACCAGTAAAAATCCGTCTGACTGGTGGGTTCAGAATTAATTTACTTAACATAAGCCTAAATAATGTCATTGGTTGTGTGGAACACAATTGACCCAATTAAAACTGTACTGCATGTAATAGTAGAAATAATAAATAAGAAAAAAATACAATTTGCCCCTTCTATAGGGCCTGTAATTTTTACAGTGGCATTCCTTTAACGTTTGTTAATCTATTTATGTCCTCTAACATCTCGCGTACATATGATGCAGTTATCTCATTGCTGCCATTCTGGGCATTGTTGGCACATCGTGGGGTTGGAACCTTTCATTGTAAGTGCTAATTTAGTATTGTTCATACTGTGATCGAAAATGTATAAACCATCAATTAAAAAAGAGAGTGTGACTCACCGTTATTCTTTCCTTCTTCTCTTTCTCTACTTATCAAGTTGTCTTTTTTCCTTTTTTGTCCCCGTTACCATTTTTTAATAGTACATTTCATTTAAATGGCATGTCCACCACCAAAAAAAATGTACTATCGCTAAACTATCTGGCCCCACTGTGAGTTTCAAATAAAAAATCCTTACATTCACTATCATCTCCTTGGTGGTTCTCCTGCAGTGCTTGTCAAAGTCCCAGTAAACTGAGACGAGTAGGAGGTGTCTTCCTGTGTGAAAGGTTTCTTCTTTTTCTTCTGCTCCCTCCTTGTCCTCTGAGAGGTCATGGCTAACCCTTACCTATCGTAAAATTTATTAAATAACCTGCCCATAGCCTGCCACCCCCAACCGCTATCTTAGATGATTAAAAATAATCGACTCTCACTTGTCAGTTCATCCCCTATCTCCATCGGCACTCGGCATTGCCACAGCCCGGACTGTTGTAACTGGCTGCCTCTCATACATACACACAGAGCTCCAGCTGGTCGGTTCCGGCCCCTGTTGGCAAGTTGCGGCAAAGAAAAGGCCACGATCAGAGCCGCTGCAGAAAAGGGCGTAGTAGGTTCTGGTTCTTTTTTTTAAGCAATCTACACATAGCGTTTGAAGAGTGGGCAGGGGTGCTCCTACATTATATTATAAAAACTATTTAAGGTGGAGAGGCCCCTTCTAATTTAGTCTAAACTTCTTATCTAGGAACGGAGTTTAATTGCACTGCATTCTTCCTGCTTGAAACCGCCTTCTCAGTCAGTAAACCCTGTAAAAAATGGATTTTTTAAATTATAATGGTTTCTCCTTCTTTTAAAACCACTCCTCCACTGGTCCAACCTTTTTTTCTTTCCCCATAAACCAACTGTCAAGCCTGCACACACGCATAGCTTAGAGCATCCATCCTGTCAACTCCCAGCTACAGAACACCTACCACAAGATAGGTTTTGGGGGAAGAGGAAAACTTGGATTGACAGCTGAAATTATAAAAGTTTTATAGATTGGATATCTGAAGAAAAGGTGACAGATCAACACAAAATTATGTTTTTCCAGTATGGTCATTTAAAGACGATGTTTTGGTCATAGATGCCTTGTGAGGGTCTATCTCCACTGTAAAAAATGACATTGTGCTATTATAGCAGTTTCATAGCGAACTAGTCATACCGGGAATCTTAGGTCGTCACTCTGTTCGCTTCTTGTGCTCCGATCTTGCTGCCTTTACACATGTAAAGCCCGCAAGATTAGATTCCTCTGCCGATATGCCCGCCTGCCTCCTATTTTGTGCCGACCGCGCACAGCCTCCCTTTGGACATGCGTATACTAATCCCTTCCGTAGTCGGACTAGCTGACCCCTTGCCCCCTCTCTGCCACAGCCAATGTGTGAATGTAGGCGTCATGTTCCCATGGCAGCAAGAGATATTTGGCCAAGCTTTTTCTTCTCTCCCGGGAGAGATAGCAGTGTGGTGTGGTGTGTGGTGTGTTTCACCCATCGATCATTAGATATGAAGACAGAGATTGATGGTATTGGGACTTTTTTTTTTTTTTTTCTTGCTCCAAGGAATAGCCTCTCCCAGATCCCTCTGCAGTACACTATGAACTCCCCAACATCCCCTCTAATACCACCTTCTGTCCTCCCATGCCCCCCTGCAATACACTAGTGACAATCCCAGCAAATCCCCTCTGAAATACAACCTTCTGTCTCGCCTTACAAACAACCACAAACCCCTCCTCCCCCATTTGATTCCTATAATTCTATTACTTTTGGAAATTGGTTAAAAAAAGTCTCATTACATAAAGCTGTGTTGCTGAACCTTATACCTTCCTCCCCCTCTTGTCTCTCCTCGCTGTTAATAGATTGTGCTAGAGCAGGGAGGAAAGTCTTTGTTTTACCATCACGCATCACTGGGGGTCCAAGTGGGTGTGGCGAAAATCAATGAATATGCAGTGATGATGCCATTGACTGACAAACCTGCCCAGCACAGTAGCAACACAACCCCAGAGCTTACAACAGCTTCCCCGAGGCTGCTGCAAAGGAACAGAGCTGACTTTTGGGGAAAAAAGGTTAGGAGGGGGTTGGTGCACTTCACTATAGTGGGTGGGGAAAAAAAAAAACAGTTTTTTCTCTTTTTTTTTTTTTTTTCATCAGTGGAGATAACCTTTAACAAACCCTTTCACTGCCCAGAGAATTTTAATTTTTTTTTTTGCCTAAACTGCCAGAAGAATTTTCACTGATTTTGCCCCTTAATCGCTTTAGACTAATTTACAGTAGGAAACCTTGCAGTAAATCAAGGAATACTTATAACAATGTTTTTTTTCAGCGACACAAGTCTACTTAAACATGTAACAGAATTTTGTAACTTCCTGGAAATTTTTAAACTACTGGAATTATGGCTAAAATATGTTAAAAAAAAAATGAAAAACTTTGAAAATTTTCATGGATTTTCCCCCATTTTTTACTTATAGTATCTAAGGGTCACGCAACAAAATCCTTATAGCTGTTTCTAAAAGCTCTCCTGATACTCCCAAAAGTCACAAACGATGCCAGATATATGTGGTACCTCACCCCACTTTTTCCTGTACAGAACCCCCCCAAACTAAAACTGCAACCTTCAAGAATATTACAAACCAAATTTAAATGTATAACCACATCTGACGTTAACATAGAATCAGTCTTCTCAAATAAACTAATAATATCCCCCCACACAGTGGAATCATTTTAGCAAACTACACAACCCGTCAGAGGATTTTTCCGAGTGAGGTAAGTTTTCGATTAAAATGATATAAAAAAGTACCGACGGAACGCAGCTCTCTCTGTCCATTGTAAGTTATTTTCTCACATTTTTTCCTTTTTTTTTTCCCCTTTCCTCAACTGTAAAAATCAGAGACAAAATCCAAATGCGATTTCCAGCTAAAAACTGTGGAGGAAAGTTCAAACACATCTCATAATTGAAAGCCTAACCCCTCCATATAAAACTGGTAATGCCACATTCATGTTGTATAACCCATAGGACATGGGCTACCAACTAACCCAAGCGTGACCATGTGCCAAATCAGTAGCTACATCAAAAAAAATTAGCCAGTTTTTTGTATTTGAACAGTCTGCAGTTTTTTTTCACAAAAAAACCCCCCCAACTTCAGAAATACCCACCAAAACTAATATATTCCTGAAATCTACACACCTAACGCTGAGTTCGTTCGATCATAATACCATCAATGTTGTGGGCGCAGTGTTCTTTCGTAGAGTTTGCCACTTTTAAACCAAACGATTTTCAAAAACAAATATTAACATCAAACAACACTTCAAAACGGTAAGAAATCCATGCCAAAACCCACTTGGCAATCTCTTTAAAAAGTTACTAAATATTCATCTCCCCAAATGTCCTGGACAGTCAAACGGTATGCATATGTTGTGGTTACACACACTCGGACGGTGTAAAGCGAAAAGCCACGAAGTGAGACAAATGCATGATGGCTCGAAACAGCGAAAATATTTAGCCACCTCCGAATTGAACACAGTCTTGCAGTTTTTTTTCCACAAACAACAAAACACCTGATAACTTCAGAAAATAACCAACCCCCCCCCCACAACTATATATTCTGACATCTACACAACCTTCAGCTATTGCATCCACGCTGTAGTTTGGTTCACTAGACCATCAATTGGTGTGGCGCAGTTCTTTCGCAGAAGTTCTTCGCACTTTTTCTGAAAAAATGAACAAAACACTTCAAAGGTAAAAATCATGCCAAAAACCTCAGGAATGTGAAAAATCAATGGTGTGGCGCAGTTCTGCCTCTTCCCTTCGTAAAAATTTGGCATTTTCTACACATTTTTCTTTCTCTCCCCGGAAAAATAGAGAAAAATATTAAAACATTCAAAATTACAAAAATCAACAAAACACACACACCAAACCCATGTAATGTAAAAAAACAAACTTACCAAATATCATCCCCTAATGTCCTAATCAAACGGTATGCCATCTGTGTGGTCACACACGAACGTGGGAAGCGACTAGTCAAAAAGTTAAAACAATGCGCATGACCAATAACATCATTTTCCCCAGATTTTTTCAAACTGAACACCACCCCCTCTAACTTGGAAATACCTACCCCCGCAAAACTTATATTCTCAGTCTAACAAACCTTCAAGCTACGTACGCCTGTGTTTCGTTCATTCATACCATCAATGGTGTGGGGCGCAGTTTCTCTGTAGAATTTCAGCATTCTACACATTTTTCTGGAAAAATAGAGAAAAATACATTCAAAGTTACAAAATCACACCAAACCACCCATTAAATGTAAAAAAAACTTAACCAAATATTAATCTCCAAATGTTCCTGATAAAACGCGTTGGCCATATGTGTGGTTACACACACTGACCGTTGGACAGCGACTAGTCACAAATTAAGAACAAGCCGTGGTTAATTACAGCAATGTTGTCCAGAATTTTCATCACGGTAAAAAAACCCCCTCCCCTCAGAATTATCCCCACATCCAAACTATATATTTTGGGAATCCTACTACATACCTTTTAGACTATAAGCACACAAACGTGCCCATTTCTTTTTTGTTCATCCATGCAATTTGTAGCCGCATTTCATAGTAGTATTTTTCGACACTTTTAGCAGACAGAACTGACGCACTTATCCGGTGCTCGTAAACCTGGAAAAATGTTTCAAATCTTCCTACCTTCTGGAATATTTTTATGTTTTGCCTCTGTGTTTGTTGCCTATTTGCATCTCACTGAGAACATAGCCCCTTGAACCTACAAAGCTCGTCCCAGCAACAGACTAGGTGCTTTCATTTGGAGTTTAGTTGTTACGTCGTCCAGTTTTTTTTTTTTTCGGCACATCTTGAAAATATAAAGCAGGTTTGTTAAATGCATATATCTAACCATTCATGACATTACTGTAAATACCACATAATGCTAAACCAGGAATCAAACCCAACCTGTTACGGTGTGTATTTTCAGGAACTCAAAAATCCTTGGGAAAAATAAACTATAGCGGTTAGTACACACACATTACTGACACAATAAAACAACATTGTACCTTATTCCCCCCCCTTTACGTAAATATAACTATTTT
This sequence comes from Hymenochirus boettgeri, assembly GCA_019447015.1. Classification (NCBI taxonomy): domain Eukaryota; kingdom Metazoa; phylum Chordata; class Amphibia; order Anura; family Pipidae; genus Hymenochirus; species Hymenochirus boettgeri. The sequence continues at coordinate 207,352,765 of CM033476.1, forward strand.
AAACTGAGAAGGAGAACCTTAAACCCTGTCCAACTCGCAAAGCTATTATCAGAAAAGCGCCAATGAAACCACCGGAGCATGGCCCAAATAAGGGCCTAGGACAAACAACTCCACAATCCAGAGAGCTCCTAATGCCTATCTATGCTTCCCAAAGTGCACAAAGTATGGTAGCGACTCAAAACAGGGGCTTTCATAACCATAAAGCGAGTGGCTGCTAAGGGTAGCACTTTAGGACAAAAATAGCTGTATCTTTATCGATCGCGTAGTCCCATTTTTATTTACGGCAAACCTTGCCAGCCTCCTGTGGATTGCTGCTTATTGGCGTGGGTGGAATGGGTTTAACAAAAAAATGCTTTCCTACTATCTAGATAACATTATCATTACTAAGGTCATCTCCGGGACCTCCCTCGACAACTACCCACAACAACATAAGCTGGAAGAAGCTCTCCTTTAGCTGCACTATAATATGGACAGTAAAGGCTCTGGTATCCACTGTTTTTGTAGAACATATACGAAGTTATGTAGGCCCCGTTTGCAAAGTAATGGTAATTTATTGTACCAGGCTTTGTTTTTTCTGGTGGCTGTTGTAAGTTATGTTGGATTGATCGTATTTTGTCCAACTGCCACCCAACCTGTACTTGTTGTATCTTTGCTACAGAGTGCTGAGTTTGGGGGCCTACACACCACTTCTGTTCTGTGCTATTACTTTTTTATCCGACTCATGCGTAGATTGTGGTCGCCTGATACAATTCCTAGTATCACCCAACTTGATGCCGGAGCTCATCGCTTCTTTAGAGCAATTCTCTCCCACTGCTGTTAGTGTCTTATCCAGTTAAAAGCCTTGGGGCAACCTTTTTCGAATACGATTTTATTGGGTGGCACGCTCGGGGTTTGTCAAAGAATAAAGAATCTGAAACAAGGGAATACTTGTATAAAAGTTCTCCACATATAATGGTAAACCTTGGCCCTCAGAATGGAGAAATGAGCTCCCAACTATCTTGCACTGACCGGTAAAATCCAGTGGAGACAACAGGGGGTCTACTCTGTGAGTCCTTGCCCTCATATACCGTATCAATAACTTGCTAGTGTACCAGTACTACTTTGCAGACTTAATATTTGATGCCATAGCGAGAAAACGCTTACTTGGCACTGTTATTGACGGACATATTAGGCGCACCCTTTGTTAGAGCATAAGGGCCTCCCATCATAAACAGATATTCTGGGAAGGGATGTAAACCTCTGCAAAGCGTTTGGAACCAGGCTTAATCAACTTTAATGAAGCCTGTCATGACCGGGTGCACCGGGGGGAAGCGCAGTGGTGTTATCGTTAAAAAATAACATATAACTGCAATAAGATTTGGTATGCGGTTTCTAGGCATTCACAGCTGAACAAAAGGTGGAGGAATTACCAGTGGTGGTATCCCAATAGCCTTCCCAGTATTGTTCTTAGGAGACCCATTGAAAGAGAGGGCATTTCTTTTACTATTGTGGTGGGAATATCTGATGCCACGATCACGTGAATTGTTCACCTAATTGGTTGTGTGGCAATATACTACTGCTCGGCAATAGTATTAGTAAATAGTGGGACCACAATCCTGTAGGCATTGCGTCCATCAGATCACAGCTGAAAGAAGTTAGTCACTGGTGTCCACCTATCATGTCCAGGGACTGCTAAAAAATCAGGAATTTGGGGGTACAATTAAATGCGGGAGCCTCCACGCAGGCTCTTCCTCCAACTGCATCGCCCATCAACATTTTATCCCATCATCTCCCTCCTAGGACCAACACTCCCACCCCCCTTGTGACAAAATGCTAGGGCGCACAGCCTCATCACCAGTGGAACCATACTCTCTAAGGCTCGGTGGTACAGTGTCACGATACTGCCATGCTTGTCAGAATCTGGATGATTCTGATCCACTGGGTAAATACTCCAGGGTCCAGCAATCAGAACATCACTTTCCTCGAGGCAGGTCAGCATACATTTCTAGCAGCCTCCTCTACAGAAACACCTCCTCCTAGCCATTGTATCAAAAGTCACTGTAACACATGTTTTTTTTAAAAACAAAGACCCTGAAGTTAACCCCTTCAGCAAAAAGACCTGAAGTTAAAACCACCTCTTCAGCAAAAAAGACCTGAGTTAACCCCTTCAAAAGCAAACTAAGTAAACACATTTTTATCAATTGCAAATCACTTTCCTATAAAGCACCATGAAAACTGAATATATAAAAAAAACTAACTTATGAACAGTTTTACCAAAAATTTAACAGGACCGTACAATTCAAAAATACAGAAATAACTTAGATATCTGTTAGATAACTTTATAAACAGAAATCAAGGGTAACTGAACCAAAAAAAAAAATAATAATAAAGACAACCTTTATCTTCCACAACAGTGACCTAATAACACTACTAAACATAACATTCATCGATTCCAACCTAGGTGGGCTTAATCAAATGTGCGGCACTCTTGGTTTTGGAAAAACAACCCTTTGTTGAAAAAAACTTGAAGCTGTGGCTTGAACTGTAACAAACCATTTTTGTCTTCTTTCTCTCCACACCCTATTGGACCCTCTTTTTTTTTTTTTTATTATTAATTGTATTTATTTTTTATATAAACCAAAAGTAATATCCTTTTTTAAATATTAAGGAGGTAGCTCCACCCAAATCAACCCTAATTTGCCAGTTTGAAACTTGTTGAAAAGTGCAGAGAAACTTACTTACACCACCTTCGTGTCTCTCCTCGGCCTCTGCTTGGTATTAATCGTACTATTCTGAAACAAAGTAAAGTAGGGGCAGACCTGCTCCATCCACTATCTGATTGGCCTGAAAAATCCAGCCAATCACAGACGCGCCTGCCCCGGCTATATGCAGAGCAAGAATCTTGCCTCTGCACTTTATAGGTTTTAGCTGTCGGTTTAGAGTTGGAGGGGGGGGGTCCCATACCCTACTACAGACTTTTTTAAAAATTAAGGGGAACTGTGGTCCAAAAATTGACGGATCTCTTTCCTGCGTTCCTTGTCCATGCCAGATCCTCTCAGGAGGACAGGGAATGGAGCAGATTACACCACAGGCTGGCTCCTACTCTCAGTTCCTTTCCTGACTTGGAATAGGTCACCATAGGACACCATATGGATCTAGATGGAAAGATTTTTTTACACACACACAGGGGGAAGACCGCAGTGGGTCAATTGTACTTTGAAAGACCCACCTCCAATCATCATAAAGAGATTTCTTCCCCTAATTTCCCCCGCAAGCAGAGCCTCTGTAGCTGCCCCAATCCTGAAAGAATGTGAGTAATACTTTTCCTGCAAAACCCACACTCCTTTAGTGTATTTTAAAAACTAACCTGCTAAAATTAAAAATACAGCATACTTTCAAAAACCTTGTTGTTACTGCTTTTATTTGAAGCCACTGTGATATTAAAATCCTCCGCATGTGTAAGTAATGGACACACCTGCTATCCTTCTTCGTGATCCTGGGTCACTTCTTATCCCCTTTCAGTATCGTCTGACCAGAAAGTTTTTATGACACTCATTACACCCGAACTCCTGGCAATTTAAAAAGAAAAGACACCTTGTGCATTATTAGTATCCATTGTCCCTCCTGCTGACCACCTCTATTAAACGTGTCTTTTTTTGCTAGAACAACAAAGGCCAGGTAACCTCAGCTGTAAGCTCGTATCCATTTGACACAACACCTCTCCTGTAGCTGGAACCACCTCCTCCATACATGGGAACAGCATCCCACATAGTCCACGTAGAGAATGATATAGGCATGTCTGTGGCCTCCCATCTGCTCCCGTGCAGGGGCGTGTTATGGGGGATTTCCTGTGCTCGGAAATCATCCCTTTCTGTCTGCTCAGTGCATTCTGCTGTTCTACACCCGTCTCCTGGTGTCCATAGATTGTTACATATCGCATTGAGCTGTGAGTGAGAAGCGCATTTGGTATGTTTCAAGCAAATGTATCCAGTCGCCCTCCTGTGATTGACAGCAGCATAGAGATCTGTACTCACAATTACCACCCTGGGCAGCTGCCTGAGGTGAATTGCTGATGCACTGGGTTTTAATACAGAACTTCACTGGACCTTACTGCACTGTTGATGGAGCTAGTGAGGCAAGGACATTAGTGAATCTGGAGGTGGGTGTGTAGCTGATGTCAACATGTATTATATTATATATATAATATACATATATATATAATACTAGTATATATATCTATATGTACTATATTATATAATATACTACACATGTAAATACAACACGGAATGATTGTTCATATATTCTTTATAAATTTGTGTTCACAATGACCAATGTATCCGGCTTCTACTCTGCAAATTCTGTCCAGAATCCACCGTCATTGTCACAACAGCTCTGACTTATAAAGAGACACTAATGGTAACTGTAGTAGTAAATGTGGGGATTTATCATAAAAGAACGTTGTAGGCTGGGTCCCATGGACAATATTCCTCCTGACCTTTCGTCGCTATAAAGTGGTGCCCACTAGTAATGGCTCCTATTGGACCACAGCGTCCTGCTCTGCCGAAATCACCGCTCTAGATTTTTTCGAGCAAGCCGACCGACCAATACACTGAAATACTGTTGGTTCGTGTGTAACCCAGCAAAGTATATACTCTATAACTCAAGAAAAAGACTATAAAGTATGGCCAACTGTGATGATAATCAATGGCAATAGTAAAATTATATATAATAGTATTAATGAATCCATATACAATAGAACACAAGGATTATCAGTTGTGAACCTCCTTCTGGGCTTGTTCAGTGGTAACCCATTTGGAATCCCCCCTGGAAATCCCTGCGCTTTACCACTGGGTTGCCAACTACTCCTCCGAAAAGGTCCCACTGCACATAACCTATTATTCGGCATAAGCAGCTTAGGTTAAATAGCGCAGTAATGTTAAAACACAAACCAGGAGGAAAGTGACTTAAAGAGTTAGAAATGGCAACTCCCACTGCTGTTGTCCAGTGACAACACCACTCTTTGTTAGCTAGCTGATCACCCCATATGCCACCAATGCAAAGGAGCAATGGGAAAGCTTGGAGAAATGCTCACTAGCCCCTTGCTGGGCTGGTGATCTTGATACACTGGTGTGGCTGGTGGGACATTAGCAGTCACCATAGACTGTTTTTCTCTAGAGAAGAATTCTTTTGCATAACACAATATGTGGCAGGGGAAATTAAGTTTTGGCCAAGACTTTGCAGCATGTGTAGCTACCACCTTCCGTGTGCCTAGATCGACCTCACCACTGCAACTAGAGTATCCAGCTTGTCACTGTGGAAGCAGTGATAGCATTTGATGGAATCTACTTAAAAATCCCTAGAACAGTTATTTCCTCTTGTCTGGTGGCCCTTGCTGTCTGTGTCCTTCCAATAAGGGGAGCCATACTGCCAAGCGGACAACTCGCACATATGCTTATGACCGTGTTTCCAGCAATGCCCTTAAGCAGCTGGGGCTACGCAGTAAAAAATCATCTCAAAGTGAAGAATTGTACTGGGATCCACACCTCTCGCCCATCCATTCTAGGTAAGGTGGCAAAGTGGCCAAGGTTAAAAAAATTGCACTTTGAAAGTTGAAAACCCCAATTGGGAAGGCAGGATCAACAAATACTCCCCCCATGGGCAGCCCCAAAAAACGCAATTTAGAGACGTTGGATGGACTGGCAGCAGCCAGAATGGCCACAATGTCTTAGAACGACCAAGGCACACATTAACACGTGTGCCGTGTAATCCATTTGTCAAAAGGAAAATGAAGGAACAACACATTAAGAGACATACAATAACCCATTGGATAAGAAGAAATGGTGTTTATTCTGATTATTAACCCTCCACCTTCTTGGGCTCAGACTAATGGGACGACCAGCCACCCCATTGGATATCAGCTCGTAAACGGAGTCCATGCATCCTAAACTCACACTGAACGTGCCTTTTGTTAGGGTCCTAGCCGCTTGAAATAACATGTACCCCATTGGCTCTTAGAAAGAGCCCTTTGGCTCTAGGTCTAATAAAATACGAGCCTTTCTGAAAGGGGGGTCCCGCGGCTCAAAACCAGGACCAGATCTGGTCCTAAATGGACATTTTCCAGGTCTCTTGGCGTCTTCCTTCTTTTTTCCCATTTTGCTGATGATCGGTGGCCGACACACCAATGATATACTTGGGAGGGTGTCACTGTCGGCCAACAAAGTGGAAATCTTATGATTTTTTTTTAATACTTTCAATCCTTCTGATCCTAAGGATTGTAAATCATACAAGGGGGCCATGTCCCACCCCCCAAACTAAAATTTAACCTCACTACGTTGCCCCACTATACATATTTTGAAAAAATCCGTTCCTTACGACAATCCTTACTCTCATTTGGTTGTCCTCCATGCTTGTCCAAATTGCAGATGAAACTGAAGGGTAGGCTGTTTTCCTGCCAATTGTCATTGCCTCCGGGATAATGACTCGGCGCTGTGGAGCCCTTTTCCTCCCTTTTTCCCCCCTCCTTCCACCATACTGTTTCCGTCACAATACACTTAAAAGCTTGAATAGCACCTACAAGATTAGGTAGAGTAGTTCCCTCCCCCCCTCCCCCCCGCCGCTCTACCAGCCATATTATTGTGTATTTAAAAAAGCATTTTGGATCGGTACTTACAGCCGTTCGTCTCCCTATGCCGTTCCTCCGTGATGTCAGCCGTGGCCTTTTGATTGGCTGGTGTCAGCCATCACAGATTGCGGCTGACGGACCACCCCCCTGCTTGCAAGTGTCCCGGCAATGTACGTGGGAGTGAAGAGGCTGTATCGCTCTGAATGCATTTTTTATTGAAATACATGGCGGTAGGGGGGTGGGAAGGGTTTAGCTATCATACCAAGTAAAAAGGATTTTTTTTTGGTGACATGCCATTGTAATTAACAACAACCATCATAATTTGGAATATTTTATTAAAATTGGATTGTTACAGATTTCAAATCCTAGCAATCATTATCACACAATAACCAAGCATATTTTATATGAAAATATGATTGTTAATGTGTGAAGTATTGAAATCTTTAACCAATGACAACGGATTTGGTCTTCAGCAGTCCTATATAAATAGTTGCAACACCACAGTGACATGCCAGCAGCATTGGCGGAGTTAGTGGGCGCCAACGATATCGGCAGCACACTGGCCGGAGAGAAGACAAAGACGGCAAGAAAGAACCTTGAAAAGGTTCTTTTTAGGGACCCGGATTTGGTGGCCTGTTTCGAGCTGCGGACCCGCCTATCAGAAGGCTCTATAGAGCCCAACAGCGCTTAAATAAAGCCAATGGGGCCCTGGGTTGTTGAGCTCCATGACCCGCCACAAGGCAACTTTTCATTGCCGAAGGTGTTCCGGAGGGGGGGTTCTGGTTTCAAGCCAAGCTTGCGGGGCGGCCGCAAAGAAGACACTTTCTCTAACGGGAAAGGGGGGGGCCCTGTTTTTCAACACTGTTACCTCCCCCCCACACGCTCCCTCAAGCCCCAAAGCACTTGTAGTGCGCCCCTGGTGTGGTGCGGCAGACCCTGCTGTGGAGGTGGTGGGTCCCTGCCCCAGTGCGCACACCCCTATTGGGGCGTGCTAAACTAGCAGGACATATCCCCCCCCCGCCCCAGCAGCCTCCTGGCGATAGGCCTTTTTTGGGAGACAAAACTAACTCTTACCGCAGCATTATCACACTGAAAAGAGTAAAGTTCCACAAACGCAAGCGCATTTTGGCGAAAAAATAATTGTGATGGGTTCGCCATGTCAAATGGCTAAGTTTAAAACAGAACCTTTAGAAATATGACCCCTTAGTACCTAACAAATGGAGATGAGAATCCATAAACAGCCCTTGTGAAAGTGAAAGGTTAAAAGTACAAAAGACAAGGCAATTAACTATTGCCTTGAAAAGCTTGCAAATCTAAGCAATTTTTCACACATATAACGCTTCGTTGTGTCTTTATGATGTGGAGGAGCCGAGTGCCTAGAGGAACCCACACAAGCACAGTATGAAATACAAACCTCCTTGCAATTTACTGTCAGGGAGAATATTCACACCCAGCCAAGCACTGCAGGGCATCAGTGCAACCACTGTGTGCTGCCACATAAGATATTTAGTAACAGTTTGTATGAAATACTCCAAGCCCCTACTTCTTAAACAGCAAAGAAGTGGAGTTGGGGGCTGTATATTAGGTGACTAAAGAAAGATTTAGTTCTGGACAATGCTTACTGTTTTGGTTGAAGCCGCTATCAGTAACAAGTTTTGTGTAGATAAGGTTTCTTTTCTTCATAAATCTAATCTTTCACAATTCTTGCGATAAAAACACATGCACAGTTTTCACCCTGTTTTCATCATTTCGCATTACTGTATACAACAGAGCAAAGAACAGACAACACAAAGACCGGAACAGTAACAATTGCGTGAAAAGGCGTCCATAAAATGGCTTTTGAAAAACGATCTTGAAGCGGCATGAGAACCAATGCACTAGTGTATACTAGCCCCTCAGGACCATTTTTGAAATACAAGTACCAGCAGTTATAAGATGAAGCTATCCAGCTAAAAAAGCTCTTCCTAATTGGTCTGGCCCACTAGGTGCACTGCACTGTTATCTGCTTATGGGAGCGCTACCGCTATTCACCTTTTTTTGCAAATAATCCCCATGTGCTCCGAGGTAGCAAAGATTGGGATTGCATCGCAAATTGTTTCTCATCGTAATTTACATACAACATTATTAACTTAATAAGTCATTTTTAAATGTTTTTTGCAAGGCTTCTTTAAATTAATTTATTAATACATTGACCGCCATTTTTTTCTGGAAACTGTGGGATTACAACTCTCTCCATGGCCATCTGAAATTTTACTTATCGGGTTTCAAACCTTCTGTTGCTTATGTTTACCACCTGGCCCAAATGATAAAGTAGAAAAGACATTGCTGTTTGTATATTGCATTGTATTGAAGCAACGGGGATAAATAGAACATGTATCATTGATAGAAAGTCTCTATGTTGTTATATTGATTAAAAAAGTGGGAAGCCTGCCTGCTACTTAACGCATTAAATCATTTATTAGAGAGTACCTGTGAAATAGTTTTTGTTAGTTTTTAATTAATAGAGGTGACCTGTAACTCAAAAACTGTATGATATTTATGGCTGTAAATGCCTGTGGGATGTTTCTTTATTTTATTTTTTTTTTATGTTAAGAAAAGTGTCCAAGGTGTTTGACTCTTTATATATATTTCTACCAAGGAGGAGTAAAAAAAATATTACCATAAATATCAGAACGGTGTTGAGCAGCGTTAATCATTAATTAAAAAAAAAAAACAAAACTCCTGGCGTGTTTAATACATAATTTACTGTAACATGCCTTTGTTGCATACATTAATGTGTTTATTCATAACGATATGGGTAAATAACGGGGACAAAATCACAGCCCTTTTTTGCTGCATGTCATCTCCCTTGAAACTAGATTACATAGAAGGAGGGTGGGATAATGGGCTTTGTTTTTTTGGTGCTATCTCATTTCCGCTATTTCTCTTTCTACTTTTTTTCTGTATTTCAATTGATAGAAAACCATATAAGAAAGACATTTTTCCTATTTATAATAAAACATGGGGAATTTTAAAAGAAGTTTTTCTAAGGCGACTGATCACACATCAAATGCATCCTCGAACCGAATAGTTCAGTGTCGGTCGATTGGAACTAAATAATTGCATGTTTTTTGTTGTACGCAAACACGGACCGGATAGCTTATTCCTAGTTACAGGGATGGTAGGATAGCTCATTTCCTAGTTACAGGGAGGTAGGATAGCTTATTCCTAGCTTACAGGGAGGAAGTAGGATAGCTTATTCCTAGTTGCGAGGAGCAGGGAGGTATGAAGCTTTTCTAGTTCAGGGACGTAGGATAGCTTATTCCTAGTTACAGGGAAGTAGGATAGCTTTTCCTAGTACAGGGACGGTAGGATAGCTTATTCTAGTTACAGGGAGTAGGATTGTTATTCCAGTTACAGGAAGGTAGGATATCTTTCCTAGTTACAGGGAGGTAGGATAGGATAGCTTATCCTAGTTACAGGGAGGTAGGATAGTTTATCCTAGTTCAGGGGTTAGGATAGGTTATTCCTAGTTACAGGGAAGTAGGATAGCTTATATTCTAGTTACAGGGAGGTAGGATAGCTTATAGCTTATTCCTAGTTACAGGGAAGTAGGATAGCTTATTCCTAGTTACAGGGAGGTATGATAGCTATTCCTAGTTACAGGGAAGTAGGATAGCTTATTCCTAGTACAGGGAGGTAGGATAGCTTATTCCTAGTTACAGGAGTAGAATAGCTCAAATCTAGTTACAGGGAGGGGCTAGCTTTATTCCTAGTTACGAGGAAGTAGGCTAGCTTATTCCTAGTTACCGTAGGTAGGATAGCTTATTCCTAGTTACAGGGAGGTAGGATAAGTATTCCAAGTGACAGGGAGTAGGATAGCTTTTTCCTAGTTACAGGGAGGTAGGATAGGAAAAGCTATTCTACCTCCCTGTAACTAAGAATAAGCTATCCTACCTTCCTGAACTAGGAAAGCAATCCTACCCCCTGTAATGGAATAAGCTATCCTACCTCCTGTAACTAAAAGGATACTTCCTCCCTGTAACTAGGAATAAGCATATCCTACTTCCCTGTAACTAGGATAAGCTATCCATACCTCCCTGGAACTAGGAATAAGCTATCCTACTTCCCTGAACTAGGAATAGCATATAAGCTTCTACCTCCTTGATAAACTAGGAATAAGCATATCCACTTCCCTGTAACTAGGAATAAGCTATCCAACCCTTGTAACAGGAATAAAAGCTATCCTACTCCCTGTAACTAGGAATAAGCTATCTACCTCCCGGATGTAAAATAGGAATAAGCTATCCTACCTCCCTGTAACTAGGAATAAGATATCCTGCCTTCCAGTAACTAGGAATGAGCTACTCCTACCTTCCTGTAGCTAGGGAACAAGCTATCTACCCTCCGTAACTAGGAATAAGCGATCCTACTTCCTGTTACTAGGAATAAGCTATCCTAACCCCTTAACTAGGAATAAGCATCCTACTCACTTGTAACTAGGAATAAGCTATCCTACCTCCATTAACTAGGAATAAGATATCCTACTCCCTGTAACTAGGAATAAGCTATCCTACCTCCCTGTAACTAGGAATAAGCTATCCTACCTTCCTGTAACTAGGAATGAGCTATCCTACCTCCCTGTAACTAGGAATAAGCTATCCTACTTCCCTGTAACTAGAATAAGCTATCCTACTTCCCTGTAACTAGGACTGAGCTATCCTACCTCCCTGTACTAAAATAAGCACCCTACCTCCTGTAACTAGGATAAGCTATCCTACCTCCCTGTAACTAGGAATAAGCTATCCTACCTCCCGTAACTAGGATGAGCTATCCACTCATGTAACTAGAATAAGCTATCCTATTCCCTGTAAATAGGAATAAGCGTATCCTACCTCCCTGTAACTAGGAATAAGCTATCCTACTTCCCTGTAACTAGGAATAAGCTATCCTAACCCCTGTAACTAGGAATAGTGACAGGATGGGGGTAGAATAGCCTATTCCTATTACAGGGTTAGGGTAGCTTATTCCTAGTTTACAGGGAAGTAGGAGAGCTTTATTCTTAATTACAGGAGGTAGGATAGCTATTCCTAGTTACAGGGAGGTAGGATAGCTTATTCCTAGTTACAGGAAGGTGATAGAATGGCTATTTCTAGGTACAGGGGTGAGGATGCTTATTCCTAGTTACAGGGGATAGGATAGCTTATTTACTAGTTACAGGGAAGGGGATAGCTTATTCCTAGGTACAGGGAGGTAGGATAGCTATTCCTGTTACAGGGAAGTAGGATAGCTTATCCTAGTTACAGGGAGGTAGGATAGCTTATTCTAGTTACAGGTAGCTTATTCCTAGTTACAGGGAGGTAGGATAGCTATTCCTAGTTACAGGGAGGTAGGATGCTTATTCTAGTTTACAGGGAGGTAGGGTAGGCTATTTCTAGTTACAGGGAGGTAGGATAGTCATACATTACAGGGAGGTAGGATTAGCTTATTCCTAGTTACAGGGAAGTAGAGGATAGCTTATTCCTAGATACAGGGATGTAGGGTAGCTTATTTCTAGTTACGGGAGGTAGTATAGCTCCATCCTTGTTACAGGGTGGAGGGTAGGGGTAGGAAGCTGATTACCTAGTTACAGGAAGGATAGTAGGATAGGTTATCCTAGTTACGGGGAGGTAGGATAGCTTATTCCTAGTTACAGGGAGGTAGGATAGCTTATTCCTAGTTACAGGGAGGTAGGATAGCTTATTCCTAGTTACAGGGGTTAGGATAGCTTATTCCTAGTTACAGTGAAGTAGGATAGCTTATTCCTAGTTACAGGGGGTAGGATAGCTCATTCCTAGTTGCAGGCAGGTAGGATAGCTTATTTCTAGTTACAGGGAGGTAGGATAGCTGAGTCCTAGTTACAGGGAAGTAGGATAGCTCATTCCTAGTTACAGGAGGGTAGGATAGCTATTTCCTAGTTACAGGAAGGTAGGATGCTCATTACTGTCCTGACAGTAAGTTACCATTGGTCCATTGGTATTTTTTCTGTGTTTATTTCTCCCCATTGACTTTCAATAGTTCAGCCATCTCTAGTTCTGAGCATTTAGTTGCCCATAAACAAGCTGTCCAGATAACATTACACAACATTATATCCAATCCATATACTGGGGGGATATCTACAATTAATAGGTTTCGGGGGTTTTAACATTATGGGAGTCTGAGAATGTAGGTTCCGCTTTTCCTTATGCATCGTCCGTACACCCCCCCTCCCCGCATACAATAGAAACACCATCCATCCCGCTTACAGAACTCTTACGTCCCCCGCAATCTCTGGGGTTGTAGGGCAGTGTCTGGTATATGTTTTTTTTTTTTTGTAACTTTACTGAGACCTCACGATCTGCTCACACGGAAGGAAGTGGTAAGGGGAATGGGATCTGGACACACGGTACAGGAACCTTCTCTTCTTTTACTGAGTTTTAAGAAATGGTTTAGTGAGTGTGGTTGAGACATTGCACCACAGCTAGTAGGGAGGTGACAATACGGTTGAGGGAACATTGAGCTGAATGTACACTTAAAGGATCTTTCTGTATGAAGGTCAGTGTATGAACGTGCTTTAGGAGACATTGTCTGTTAGCATAACATTGATTGCTCTGCTGCCTGCTCCCTTCAAAGTGCCTTTCCAGATTGCCATAGTAGAAGTAGCACAGCATTGTTGAAGTTGGATTTTCAATGTATTACTTTGTCTGACCCTCTGGGAGAGAGCAGACCTATGTTAAAACTAGCCCACAGGCAGTATTGTAGTCAAGCCCTTCCGTTTTATTTTCAGAATAGTCAGCCCTCGGTTTATATGCATTGTGTCAGTCCTCTGGTTAATTACCCAGTGTTGTCAGCCCGCCTCAGCGTTCATTACCAGTGGTGTCACTAGCCAGTAGGGTTATACCGTTGTCAGCCTCTGGTTCATTGGCCAGTGTGATCAGACCTCTGTTCATTAGCCAGTGGCGTCGCCTTCTTGGTTTTTATAGCCAGTGTTCAGCCCTCCGTTTCATTAGCCAGTGTTTCAGGTGATTTATTAGCCCAATGTGACAGTCCCTCCGTTCATTAGCCAGTGTTGTCAGACCCTCTGGTGTATTAGTCATTGTTATCAGCCTCCTGTTTTATAGCTAGTGTGTCGCCCTCTGGTTATAGAAGGTTGTCAGCCCTCTGGTTCAATAGTCAGTGTTGTGAGCCTCTGGTTCAGTAGTCAGTGTGTCAGCCCTCTGGTTCACAAGTCAGTGTTGTGAGCCCTCCTGGTTAGTCGCAGGTGTTGTCAGCCCTCTGGTTCAGTAGTCAGTTTGTCAGCCCTTGTTCAAAAGTTAGTGTTGTGAGCCCTCTGGTTCAGTAGTCAGTGTTGTCAGCCCTCTGGTTCAGTAGTCAGTTTGTCAGCCCTCTGGTTCAGTAGTCAGTGTTGCAGCCCTTGGTTCAGTAGTCACTGTTGTTAGCCCTCTGGTCTTCAGTAGTCACTGTTGTCAGCCTCTGGTTCAGTAGTCACTGTTGTCAGCCCTCCGGTTTAATATCCAGTGTCGCCAGCCCTCTGGTTTATTAGCTAGTGTTGTCAGCCTTCTAGTTTAATAGTAATGTTGTCAGCCCTCTGGTTCATTAGTCAGTGTCGTCATCCCTGGTTTATAGCCAGGTTGTCGCCTTGGTTTATTAGCCATTTTTATCAGCCCTCCTGGTATATACCCAGTGTGGTTAGCCCTCCGTTTCATTAGCCAGTGTTGTCAGCTGATTATTAGCCAGTGTTGTCAGCCCTCCATTACATTAGCCAGTGTTGCCAGCCCTCTGGTTTATTAGCCAGTGTTGTCAGCCTTCTGGTTTAGTCAGTGTTGTCAGCCTCCGTTTCATTAGCCAGTGTTTTCATCTGATTTATTAGCCAGTGTGTCAGCCCTCCGTTACATTAGCCAGTGTTGTACCATCCGGTTTATTAGCCAGTGTTGTCAGCCTTCTGGTTTATTAGCTAGTGTCATCAACCCTCTGATTCATAGCCAGTGTTGCCAGCCCTCTGGTTTATTAGCCAGTGTTGTCAGCCTTCTGGTTTATTAGTCATTGTTGTCAGCCCTCCGTTCATTAGCCAGTGTTGTCATCTGATTTATTGCCAGTGTTGTCAGCCCTCCGTTACATTAGCCAGTGTTGTCATCCCTCTGGTTTTTAGCCAGGTTTGTCAGCCTCGGTTTATTAGCCAGTGTTGTCATCCCTCTGGTTATTAGCCAGTGTTGTCAGCCTTCTGGTTTATTAGCCAGTGTTGTCAGCCCTCTGGTCCATCTCAGTGGTTGTCAGCCCTCTAGTTTATTAGCCAATGTTGTCAGCACTCCGGTTCATTAGCCAGTGTTATCAGCCTCCAGTTCATTAGCCAGGTTGTCAGCCTCCTGGTTCATTAGCCAGTGTTGTCAGCCCTCCAGTTCAATAGTCAGTTTTAGTCAGCCCTGTGGTTTATTAACCAGTGTAGTCAGCCCTCCAGTTCATAGCAATTTAGCAGAGCAGCAATCACTCTACTTTCTAGAGTATTGTCAATTACCATTTTTATGCATTAGTATAGCTTTAAGGAACCTAAATGTGGTAGTTCTCAAAAAAAAATTTCTTTTCCTTTTCTATGTGGGTTTTAGGAATTAAAGGTTTCTTTACAAATCTAAGCTGTAGATTCTGAGAAATCATCATTTGAAATCATAGCATTTACAGGGAAAGACCTGTCACCCAGAAGCAGAAATTATAAAATTTGACCCATGCCTGACTCTTACCTTCTGCCAGCACACTTCTGCAACATTTAAGAGAATTGGCAAGAAGAAAAAAGGAGGAAAAAGGGGGAGGGAGGAGAACTGTTTAAGCAGAGCAGTGTCCATGGTGAGGCTGTGCAAAGTGTTGCAGACACTACAAGAAGGCAGTGAGTAAGGGAGTGGTGAGGGGGGATTTAGGAATAAACACTAAATATATAATTAATGACAAGCAAGCCACAGATAAATATGTGAGTACCACTTTCTGTTTTTTTTTGTTTTTTTTTTTCTTTTTCTTTTTTTTTTTTGTTGTTTTTTTGTTTTGCTTCTCTTTTTTTTTGTTTTTTCTTTTTTAACATCTTTCAAAAATGTTAGTTAAGAAAATAGTTTCAGAAAGTTATTTCAGTGAGTATAGTGACCCTTTAAGAGGTTCAGTAGTCAGTCTTGTCAGCCCTCTGGTTCAGTAGTCAGTGTTGTCAGCCCTCTGGTTCAGTAGTCACTGTTGTCAGCCCTCTGGTTCAGTAGTCACTGTTGTCAGCCCTCTGGTTCAGTAGTCACTGTTGTCAGCCCTCTGGTTCAGTAGTCACTGTTGTCAGCCCTCAGCTTATTCCAGTTAACAGGAAGTAGAATAGGTATTCCTAGACAGGAAAGGGAGGATAGCTATTCAAATTTAATGGGAAGGCAGGATATTCTATTCCTAGTTACAGGGAGGCAGGATAACTAAGTCTTAGTTACAGGGGGTAGGATAGCTTATTCCTTCGTTACAGGGAGGGTAGGATAGCTTACTCTAGTTACAGAAGGGTCACGTAAGATACTGTAGCTTATTCCTAGTTACAGGGAGATAGAATAGAAAAGTTTATCCTAGGTTACAGGGAGGTAGATAGCTTCTCCATTATACAGAAAGGTAGGGATAGCTTATTCCTAGTTACAGGAAGGTTTAGGATAGCTTATGCCTAGTACAGGAGGGTAGACTAGCTTAACTCCTTAGTTACAGAAGGGTACTGTAGATACTGTAGCTTATTCCTAGTTACAGGGAGTAGGAGCCTTATTTATAGTTAAAGGGATGGTAGGAGTAGTTATTTCATATAGTGGAAGGTAGGTGAGCTTATTCCAGTTACAGGGAGGTAGAATAGCTTATTATAATTACAAGGGGGTAGAAGCTTATTCCGTAGTACCTGTAGGTCGGCTAGCTTACTCCTATTTACTGGAACGTCGGATAGCTTATTCTAGCTACAGGAATGTAGGAACGCTTATTCCTAGTTACCGGAAGGTAGGATAGCTTATTCATAGTACAGGAAGGTAGGATTGCAATTCCTAGCTACAGGAAGTACGGATGGCTTATGCCTAGTTACAGGAAGGCAGGAGGGACTGGGCCCAATAGCAATGAGGGGGCAAAAGCTCCCCTGGGCTGGTCTTAATGAAAAAAGTTGGCTGCCACAGAAGCTATTATTAAGTTCATGATTTAAAAGGCCAAAGCACACACCCCTTAGTTCTAATCTGTGCAAGGAACAGGGAGCCCTCCTCAGTCATTTACCAGACATCCCCCAGTTCAATAACCAGTGTTCAAAGCCCTTCAGTCAGTAGCATTGTTGTTCAGGCTTCCATTGATTAGCCAGTGTTTGTCAGCCCCCGAGATCCATAGCCAGTTGTGTCAGTCCTTCAGATTTTGTAGCCAGTATCGTCATCCCTCCAGTTAATCAGCAAAGTGTTGTCAGCCCTCAATTCATTAGCAGTGTTGTCAGCCCTCAGTTCATTAGCCAGTGTTGTCAGCCCAGTAATTAGCCAGTGTTAGTCAGCCCCACAGTTATTAGTCAGTGTTAGTCGCCTCTTACAGTTCATTAGAACCAAAGGAAACTTTGGGTAAGTAGAAACTGACTTAGAAAAGTGTACCCCAGGGATGATTAACTTGTGTATTCAGGATTACCCCAGGTATTGTAAGAGGGAGGGTGAAGATTTTAGGACTATAATTGTCCTTTAACCACATCATACACGGTTGCAGGCAACAATGTATAATGGGAATTGGTCTTAAAAAAGTGTCCTTAGCCAAGATGGTGTTATCAAAAATGTTGTGATCTACTGTGAAGGGTCATTGTTGTATTGCCCCACCAGCAAAAAGGGTCCCGAGTCCTCCCCTGCAGGGAGGTAGGATAGTTATTCTAGTTACAGGAAGGTAGGATAGCTTATTTCTATTTACGGGAGGTAGCAGCTTATCCTAATTACAGGAGTAGGATAGCTTATTGCTAGTACAGGACCGTGAAAGCTTATTCCTAGTTAAAGGGTTGGGGTTAGCTTATTTTGTTACAGGAAGGTATATGATAGCTTATTCTGTACAGGGACGGAGGATAGCTTATTTCCCAGTTTACAGGGGAGTCGGATAGCTTTACTCTCGTGGCAGGGAGGTTGTATAGCTTCTTCCTCGTTACAGGGATGGTAGGACTAGCTTATTCCTAGTTACAGAAAGGTACGTACTGTAGGAGAGCTTATTCCCTAATCTAGAATGGAATATTCATACCAATGCTAGAATATTCAGACAATGCTAGAAGTTGCACAGGCAGTGTCTGAAATTTGGATTTTCAAGGAAGGTAGGTTAGGGGTCTAGGTAAATCTTTTCTTGTTACAGGAAGCGTAGGAGAGCTTATTTCTAGTTACAGGGAATGTAGGAAGCTTAGTTATAGTTACAGGAAGGAAAAATAGCTTATTTTTAGTTACAGGAAGTAGGATAGCCTTATCTTAGTTTCAGAAAGGTATAGGATAGCTTATTCAGATTTACTGGAAGGTAGGTAGTTAGTTCTAGTTACAGGAAGGAACATCAGTTATTCCTAGTTATGGAAGGTTAGGATTGCTTCTTGCTATTAACACTGAGGTATGATAAGCTAATCTCGTTACAGAGAGTAGGATAGCTTTATTCTTATTTACTGGAAGGTAGGATGCTTCTTCCTATTACCGGAAGTAGGACAGCGATTTATTAATGGAACGGGAGGAAGCTTATCCCAGTTACAGGAATGTAGACAGCTTATTCCTAATTAGGAAGAAGGAGCTTCTTATTACTATTTATGGAAGGGAGGATCAACACTTATCCGTAAAACAGGGAACGGAAGGTAGGATAGATAATTCCTAGTTACAATTAGGTAGGATAGCGATTCCTAGTTCAGGGAGGTAGGATAGCTTATTCCTAGTACTAGGGTTAGGATAGCTGCTTCCTATTACAAGAAGGTAGGATAGCTTATTCCTATACAGGGAGGGTAGGATAAGGTATTTCCTAGTTTACAGGGAGGTTAGGATAGCTTATTTCTAGTTTACAGGAGGTGGAGTTAGGGATAGCTTATTCCTAGTTACAGGGGTTAGGTTAGCTGTATTCATAGTTACAGGAGTAGTATGCTTATCCTAGTTACAGGGAGGTAGGATAGCGTAATATAGTACAGGGAGGTAGGGATAGCTTATTTCCTAAGTACAGGGAGGTAGGATATAGCGTATTCTAGTACAGGGGTTAGGTAGCTTATCTAGTTCCAGGGAGTAGGATAGCGTATTCGAGTTATTGGGACGTTTAGGATGTTATTCTAGTGCCAGGGAGGTAGGATAAGCTTATTCCTAATACAGGGAGGTAGGAGAGCTTATTTCTTCGTTACCGGGAAGTAGGAAAAGTTTTATCCCTAGTTACAGGGAGGTAGGATAGCTTATTCCTAATTACAGGGAGGTAGGATAGCTTATTTCTAGTTACAGGGAAGTAGGATAGGTTATTCCTAGTTACAGGGAGGAAGGATAGCTTATTCCTAGTTACAGGGGTTAGAATAGCTTATTCCTAGTTACAGGGGTTAGGATAGCTTATTCCTAGTTATAGTGAGGTAGATTAGCTTATTCCTAGTTACAGGGAGGTAGGATAGCTTATTCCTAGTTACAGGGGTTAGGATAGCTTATTCCTTGTTACAGGGAGGCAGGATAGCTTATTCCTAGTTACAGGGAGGTAGGATAGCTTATTTCTAGTTACAGGGGTTAGGATAGCTTATTCCTAGTTACAGGAATGTAGGATAGCTTATTCCTAGCTACAGGGAATAGGATAGCTTATTCCTAGTTACAGGGAGGTAGGATAGCTTATTCCTAGTTACAGGGAAGTAGGATAGCTTATTCCTAGTTACAGGGAGGTAGGATAGCTTATTCCTAGTTACAGGGAGGTAGGATAGCTTATTCCTAGTTACAGGGGTTAGGATAGCTTATTCCTAGTTACAGGGAAGTAGGATAGCTTATTCCTAGTTACATGGAGGTAGGATAGCTTATTCCTAGTTACAGGCTTATTTCTAGTTACGGGGTTTAGGATAGCTTATTTCCTAGTTACAGAAGTGATACTTTTCCTAGTACGAGGGAATTGATAGCTTATTCCTAGTTACAGGGAGGTAGGATAGCTTATTCCTAGTTACAGGGAAGTAGTATAGCTTATTTCCCTAGTTACAGGGAGTAGTGATAGCTTATTCCTATTACAGGGAGTAGGATAGCTTATTCCTAGTTACAGGAGGTTAGGATAGCTTATTCCTAGTTACAGGAAGTAGGATATCTTATTCCCTATTTACAGGAGTTAGGATAGCTTATTCCTAGTTACCTGGAAGTAGATAGCTTATTCCTAGTTACGGAGGTGGAGGTAGCTTTTTCCTAGTTAACAGGGAAGTTAGGATAGCTTATTCCTAGTTACAGGAGGTAGGATAGCTTATTTCTCTTTCATGGGTTAGGATAGCTTATTCCTAGTTACAGGGGTCAGGATAGCTTATTCCTAGTTACAAGTAGATAGTAGGGATAGCTTATTCCTAGTTACGGGAGTAGGATAGCTTATTCCTAGTACAGGGAGGTAGTGATAGTCTTATTCCTAGTTACAGTGGAGGGTAGGATAGCTTATTCCAGTTTTACCTCAGGGAGGTGTAGTAAGCTTATTCTATTACGGGAGGTAGGATAGCTTATTCCTAGTTACAGGGAGGTAGGATAGCTTATCTTAGTTTAGGGGAGGTAGAATAGCTTATTCCTAGTTACAGGGAAGCTAGAGTAATCTTATTCCTAGTTCAGGAGTAGGATAGCTTATCCTAGTTCAGGGAGGGTAGGATAGCTTATTCCTAGTTACGTGAAGTAGGATAGCTTATTCCTAGTTACAGGGAAAGTAGGTAGGCTTATTCCTAGTTACAGGGAGGTAGGATAGCTTATTCCTAGTTTACGGGAGGTAGATAGCTTATTCCTGGTTACAGGGAGGTAGGATAGCTTATTCTAATACAGGTTATGGTAGCTTATTACTTTTAGGAAGTAGGATAGCTTATTCCTATTTCAGGGAGGTAGGATAGCTTATTCGTAGTTACAGGGAGGTAGGATAGCTTATTTCTAGTTACAGGGAGGTAGGATAGCTCATTCCTAGTTACAGGGAGGTAGGATAGCTTATTCCTAGTTACAGGGAAGTAGGATAGCTTATTCCTAGTTACAGGGGTTCGGATAGTTATTCCCTAGTTACAGGAGGAGGATAGTTATTTCTAGTTACAGGGAGTAGGATAGCTCATTCCTAGTTACGGGAGTAGATAGCTTATTCCTAGTTACAGGGAGTAGGATAGCTCTTCCTATTTACAGGAAGTAGGATAGCTTATTCATAGTTACAGGAGGTAGGATAGCTTATTCCTAGTTACAGGGAAGTAGGATATCTTATTCCTAGTTTACATGGATGTAGGATAGCTTATTCCTAGTTACATGAGGTAGGATAGCTTATTCCTGTTACAGGGTTTAGGATAGCTATTCCTAGTAACAGGGAAGTAGGATAGCTTATTCCTAGTTACAGGAGGGTAGAATATCTTTGTTCCTAGCTACAGGAAGTGGATAGCTCATTCCTATTACTGGAAGGCAGATATCTTATTCCAGTTACGGAGGTAGGATAGCTTATTCCTAGTTACAGGGAGTAGGAATAGCTATTTCCTAGTTACAGGGAGTAGGATAGCTTATTCCTAGTTACGGGAGGTATGATAGCTTTTCCTATTTACAGGGAAGTAGGATAGCTCATTCCTAGTTACAGGAGGTTAGGATAGCTTATTCCTATTACAGGGAGGTAGGATAGCTATTACCTATTACAGGGGTTTAGGATTCTTATTCCTAGTTACAGGGAGGTAGGGTAGCTTATTTCTAGTTACAGGGAGGTAGGATAGCTCAGTCCTAGTTACAGGGAAGTAGGATAGCTTATTCCTAGTTACAGGAGGTAGGATAGCTTATTCCTAGTTACAGGAAGGTAGGATAGCTTATTCATTACAGGGAGTAGGATCGCTTATTCCTAGTTCACAGGGAAGTAGTATCTTATTCCAGTTACAGGGAGGTGGATACTTATTCCTAGTTACAGGGAGGTAGGATAGCTTATTCCTAGTTACAGGGAGGTAGGATAGCTTATTCCTATTTACAGGGAAGTAGGATAGCTCATTCCTAGTTACAGGGAGGTAGGATAGCTTATTCCTAGTTACAGGGAGGTAGGATAGCTTATTCCTATTTACGTGGAAGGCAGGATATCTTATTCCTAGTTACAGGGAGGTGGGATAAGAGCTATTCCTAGTTACAGGGAGGTAGGATAGCTTATTCCTAGTTACAGGGGTTAGGATAGCTTATTCTTAGTTACAGGGAAGTAGGATAGCTTATTCCTAGTTAAAGGGAGGTAGGATAGCTTATAGCTTATTCCTAATTACAGAGAAGTAGGATAGCTTATTCCTAGTTACAGGGAGGTATGATAGCTTATTCCTAGTTACAGGGAAGTAGGATAGCTTATTCCTAGTTACAGGGAGGTAGGATAGCGTATTCCTAGTTACAGGGAGGTAGAATAGCTCATATCTAGTTACAGGAGGTAGGATAGCTTATTCCTAGTTACAGGGAAGTAGGATAGCTTATTCCTTTACACGTAGGTAGAATAGCTTATTCCTAGTTACAGGAAGGTAGGATAGCTTATTCCTAGTTACAGGGAAGTAGGATAGCTTATTACTAGTTACAGGGAGGTAGGATGGCTTATTCCTAGTTACAGGGAGGTACGATACCTTTCTGGTTACAGGATGTTGATAGCTTATTCCTGGTTACAGGGAGGTAGATAGCTTATTCCTATTACAGGGAGGTAGGAATAGCTTATTCCTAGTTTACAGGGGTTAGGATAGCTTATTCCTAGTTACAGGGAACGTAGGATAGCTTATTCCTATTACAGGGAGTAGGAATAGCTCATTCTATTTCATTACAGGGAAGTAGATGGCTATTCCTTTTTTCCTTTCTTTCGGTTTTTATTAGCGTCTTATGTAGCTTATCTAGTTACAGGGAGGTAGGATAGCTCATTCCTAGTTACAGGGAGTAGGATAGCTTATTCCTAGTTACAGGGATGGTAGGATTAGCTTATCCTAGTTACAGGGAGGTAGGGATAGCTTATTCCTAGTTACAGGGAGGTAGGGTAGCTTATTTCTAGTTACAGGGAGGTAGGTAGCTCGTCCTAGTTCAGGAAGTAGGTAGCGTTTTCCTATTAGATTTCTATTCCTAGTTACAGGGAGGTAGGATTTAGCTCATTCCTAGTTACAGAAGGTAGGATAGCTTATTCCTAGTTACAGGAGTAGGATAGCTTATTCCTAGTTCAGCAGGAGTAGGATATCTTATTCCTAGTTTACATGGAGGTAGGATAGCTTATTCCTAGTTACAGTGAGGTAGGTTTAGCTTATTCCTAGTTACAGGTTAGGTAGCTTATTCCTAGTACAGGAAGTAGGATAGCTTATTCCTAGTTACAGGAGGGTAAATAGCTTGTTCCTAGCTACAGGAAGGTAGGATAGCTCATTCCTATTTACTGGAAGGCAGGATATCTATTCTAGTTACAGGGAGGTAGGATAGCTATTCCTAGTTACAGGGAGGTAGGATAGCTTATTCCTAGTTACAGGGAGGTAGGATAGCTTATTCCTAGTTACAGGGAGGTAGGATAGCTTATTGCTATTTACAGGGAAGTAGGATAGCTCATTCCTAGTTACAGGGAGGTAGGATAGCTTATTCCTAGTTACAGGGAGGTAGGATAGCTTATTCCTAGTTACAGGGGTTAGGATAGCTTATTCCTAGTTACAGGGAGGTAGGGTAGCTTATTTCTAGTTACAGGGAGGTAGGATAGCTCAGTCCTAGTTACAGGGAAGTAGGATAGCTTATTCCTAGTTACAGGAGGTAGGATAGCTTATTCCTAGTTACGGAAGGTAGGATAGCTATTCCCAGTTACAGGAGGTAGGATAGCTTATCCTATTACGGAATAGTATCTTATTCCTAGTTACAGAAGTAGGATAGCTTTATTCCTAGTTACAGGGAGGTAGATAGCTTATTCCTAGTTACATGGTTAGGATAGCTTATTCCTAGTAACAGGGAAGTAGGATAGCTTATTCCTAGTTTACAGGAGGGAGAATAGCTTGTTCCTAGCTACAGGAAGGTAGGATGCTCTTCCATTTACTGAAGGCAGGATATCTTATTCCTAGTTACAGGGAGGTGGGATAGCTTATTCCTAGTTACAGGAGGTAGGATAGCTTATCCTAGTTACAGGGTTAGGATAGCTTATTCTTAGTTAACAGGGAAGTAGGATAGCTTATTCCTAGTTACAGGGAGGTAGGATGCTTATTCCTATTACAGGAAGTAGGATAGCTTATTCCTAGTTACAGGGAGTTATGAATAGCTTATTCCTAGTTTTACAGGGAAGTAGGATAGCTTATTCCTAGTTACAGGAGGTACGATAGCTTATTCCTAGTTACAGGAGGTAGAATAGCTCATATCTAGTTACAGGGAGGTAGATAGCTTATTCCTAGTTACAGGAAGTAGGATAGCTTATTCCTAGTTACACGTAGGTAGAATAGCTTATTCCTAGTTACACGAAGGTAGGATAGCTTATTCCTAGTTACAGGAGTAGGATAGCTATTCTAGTTACAGGAAGGTAGGATGGCTTATTCCTATTACAGGAGGTAGATAGCTTATTCCTATGGTTACAGGGAGGTACGATAGCTTATTCCTGGTTACAGGGAGGTAGGATAGCTATTCCTAGTTACAAGGGAGGTAGGATAGCTTATTCCTAGTTACAGGGGTTAGGATAGCTTATTCCTATTACAGGGAAGTAGGATAGCTTTTCCTATTACAGGGAGGTAGGATAGCTCATTCCTATTTACAGGGAAGTAGGAATAGCTTATTCCTAGTTACGGGAGGTAGATGCTCATTCCTAGTTACAGGGAGGTAGGATAGCTTATTCCTAGTTACAGGGAGGTAGGATAGCTTATTCCTAGTTACAGGGGTTGGATAGCTTATTTCCTAGTTACAGGGAGGTAGGGTAGCTTATTTCCTAGTTACAGGGAGTAGGATAGCTATCCTAGTTACAGGGAGTAGGATAGCTTATCCTAGTTACAGGGAGGTAAGATAGGCTCATTCCTAGTTACAGAGTAGGATAAGCTTATTCCTAGTTACAGGGAGGTAGATAGCTTATTCCTAGTTAAAAGGGAAGTAGGATATCTTATTCCTAGTTACATGGAGGTAGGATAGCTTATTCCTAGTTATAGTGAGGTAGGATAGCTTATTCCTAGTTACAGGGGTTAGGATAGCTTATTCCTAGTAACAGGGAAGTAGGATAGCTTATTCCTAGTTACAGGAGGGTAGAATAGCTTGTTCCTAGCTACAGGAGGTAGGAGAGCTCATTCTATTTACTGGATAGGAAGGCAGGTATCTTATTCCTAGTTACAGGGAGTAGGTAGCTTATTCCTAGTTACAGGAGGTAGGATAGCTTATTCGCTAGTTACAGGGAGTATGGATAGCTTATTCCTAGTTCCGGAGGTAGGATAAGCTTATTCCTATTTACAGGGAAGTAGGATAGCTTATTCCTAGTTACAGGAGGTAGGATAGCTCATTCCTAGTTACAGGGAGTGGATAGCTTTATTCCTAGTTTACAGGGAGTAGGATAGCTTATTCCTGTTACAGGGAGGTAGAAAGCTTATTCCTAGTTACGGGACGTAGGATAGCTTATCCTAGTTACAGGGAAGTAGGATAGCTTATTCCTAGTTACAGGGAGGTAGGATAGCTTATTCCTAGTTACAGGGAGGTAGATTGCTTATTCCTAGTTACAGGAAGTAGGATTCTTATTTTCCAGTTTACAGGGAGTAGGATAGCCTTATTCCTAGTTCAGGGAGGTAGGATAGTTTTATTCCTAGTTTACAGGGGTTAGGATAGCTTATTCCTAGTTACAGGGAAGTAGGATAGCTTATTCCTAGTTACAGGGAGGTAGGATAGCTATAGCTTATTCCTAGTTACATAGGGAAGTAGGATAGCTTATTCCTAGTTCAGGGAGGTATGATAAGCTTATTCTAGTTACCGAGGAATAGGATAGCTTATTCCTGTTACAGGAGGTAGGATGCTTATCCTAGTTACAGGGAGGTGAATACCTCATATCTGGTTACAGGGAGGTAGGATAGCTTATTCCTAGTTACAGGGAAGTAGGATAGCTTATTCCTAGTTACACGTAGGTAGGATAGCTTATTCCTAGTTACAGGGAGGTAGGATCTTTTCCAAAGTTACAGGGAAGTAGGATAGCTTATTCCTAGTTACAGGGAGAGGTTAGGAATAGCTATTCTACCTCCCGGTACTAGAATAAGCTATCCTACCTTCCTGTAACTAGGAATAAGCAATCCTACCTCCCTGTAAACTAGGAATAAAGCTATCCTACCTCCCCCGTAACTAGGATAAGCTATCCTACTTCCTGTAACTAGGAATAAGCTATCCTACTTCCCTGTAACAGATAAGCTATCATACCTCCCTTAATAGATAGCTATCCTACTTCCCTGTAACTAGGAATAAGCTATAAGCTATCCTACCTCCTTGTAACTAGGAATAAGCTATCCTACTTCCCTGTAAACTAGGAATAAGCTACCTACCTGTAACTAGGATAGCTATCCTACCTCCCTGTAACTAGGATAAGCTTCCTACCTCCCTGTAACTAGGAATAAGCTCCCTACCTCCCTGTAACTAGGAATAAGATATCCTGCCTTCCAGTAAATAGGAATGAGCTATCCTACCTTCCTGTAGCTAGGAACAAGCTATTCTACCCTCCTGTAACTAGGAATAAGCTATCCTACTCCCTGTTACTAGGAATAAGCTATCCTAACCCCTGTAACTAGGAATAAGCTATCCTACCTCACTGTAACTAGGAATAAGCTATCCTACCCCATGTAACTAGGAATAGATCCCTACTTCCCTGTAACTAGGAATAAGCTATCCTACTCCCTGTAACTAGGAATAAGCTATCCTCCCTTCCTGTAACTAGGAATGAGCTTCCTACGCCTGTAACTAGGATAACTATCCTACCTTCCCTGTAACTAGGAATAAGCTATCCTACTCCGTAACTAGACTGACTATCCTACTCCCTGTAACTAGAATAAGCTACCCTACCTCCCTGTAACTAGATAAGCTATCCTACCTCCCTGTAACTAGGAATAAGCTATCCTACCTCCCTGTACGAGAATGACTTCCTACCTCCCTGTAACTAGAATAAGCTATCCACTACTTCCCTGTATAGGATAGCTATCCTACCCTCCTTTACTAGGAATAAGCTATCCTACTTCCCTTAACTAGGAATAAGCTCTCCTATACCCCGTAACTAGGAATGTTACAGGATAGGGAGGTAGAATAGCTTATTCCTAATTACAGGGGTTAGGGTGCTTATTCCTATTACAGGAAGTAGGATAGCTTATTCTTAGTTACAGGAGGTAGGATAGCTTATCCTAGTTCAGGAGGTAGGATAGCTTATTCCTATTTAGGAGAGGTAGAATGGCTTATTTCTAGGTACAGGGATAGGATAGCTTATTCTAGTTACAGGGATAGATAGCTTATTCCTAGTTACAACAGGGAATGTATAGGGGAGTAGCTTATTCCTAGTTTACAGAAGTTAGGATAGCTTATTCCTAGTTACAGGGGTAGGAATACTTATTCCTAGTTAACAGGTAGCTTATTCCTAGTTACAGGAGGTAGGATCGCTTTATTCCTAGTTACAGGGGAGGTAGGATGCTTATTCCTAGTTACAGGGAGGTAGGTAGCTTATTCTAGTTACAGGGAGGTAGGATAGCTTCTTAACTAGTACAACACAGGAGGTAGGATAGCTTATTCCTAGTACAGGAAGTAGGATGCTTATCCTAGATACAGGATGTAGGGTAGCTTATTTCTAGTTACAGGGAGTGTATGCTCATTCCTTGTTACAGGGGGGTAGGATACTATTCCTAGTTAGGGAAGTAGGAAGGTTATTCCGTTACGGGAGGTAGGATAGCTTATTCCCATTTACGGGAGGTGGATGCTTATTCCTAGTTACAGGGAGGTAGGATAGCTTATTCCTAGTTACACAGGGGTTAGGATAGCTTATTCCTAGTTTACAGTGAAGTAGGATAGCTATTCCGCTAGTTACGGGGTAGGATAGCTCATTCCTAGTTGCAGGCAGTTAGGATAGCTTATTTCTAGTTACAGGGAGGTAGGATAGCTGAGTCCTAGTTACAGGAAGTAGGATGCTCATTCCTAGTTACAGGAGGTAGGATAGCTCATTCTAGTTACAGGAAGGTAGGATAGCTCATTCCTATCCTGACAGTAAGTTACCATTGGTCCATTGGTATTTTTTTCTGTGTTTATTTCTCCCCATTGACTTTCAATATTCAGCCATCTCTAGTTCTGAGCATTTAGTTGCCCATAACCAAGCTGTCCAGAATACATTACACACACATTATACTACAATGCCATATACCTGGGGATCTACAATTAATAGTTTCGGGGGTTTTCACATTATGGGAGTCTAGAAGTGTAGGTTCCGCTTTCCTTTGCATCTGTCCGTACACCCCCCTCCCCGCATACAGATAGAAACCAGCCATCCCGCCGTACAGAACTCTTACGTCCCCCGCAATCTCCTGGGGTTGTACGGGCAGTGTCTGGTATAGTTTTTTTTTTTTTTGTAACTTTACTGAGACCTCACTGACTCTGCTCACACGGAAGGAAGTAGGTAAGGGGAATGGGATCTGGAACACACGGTACAGGAACCTTCTCTTCTTTTACTGAGTTTTAAGAAATGGTTTAGTGAGTGTGGTTGATGACATTGCACCACAGCTAGTAGGGAGGAGTGACAATACGTTGAGGGAACATTGAGCTGAATGTAAACTTAAAGGATTTCTGTATGAGAGGTCAGTGTATGAACGTGCTTTAGGAGACATTGTCTGTTAGCATACATTGATTGCTCTGCTGCCTGCTCCCTTCAAAGTCCTTTCCAGATTGCCAGTAGAAGTAGCACAGCATTGTCTGAAGTTTGGATTTTCAATGTATTACTTTGTCTGACCATCTGGGCAGAGAGCAGACCTATGTTAAAACTAGCCCACAGGCAGTATTGTAGTCAGCCCTTCCGTTTATTTTCAGAATAGTCAGCCCTCCGGTTTAATATGCATTGTTTGTCAGTCCTCTGGTTAATTACCCAGTGTTGTCACCCTCCCAGTTCATTACCCAGTGTTGTCAGCCCTCCGGTTTATTACCCAGTGTTGTCAGCCCTCTGGTTCATTGGCCAGTGTGATCAGCCCTCTGGTTCATTAGCCAGTGGCGTCAGCCTTCTGGTTTATTAGCCAGTGTTTGTCAGCCCTCCGTTTCATTAGCCATGTTGTCAGGTGATTTATTAGCCATGTTGCCAGCCCTCTCGTTTCATTAGCCATGTTTTCAGCCCTCTGGTTTATTAGTCATTGTTATCAGCCCTCCTGGTTTATTAGCTAGTGTTGTCAGCCCTCTGGTTCAATAGTAAGTGTTGTCAGCCCTCTGGTTCAATAGTCAGTGTTGTGAGCCCTCTGGTTCAGTAGTCAGTGTTGTCAGCCCTCTGGTTCAAAGTCAGTGTTGTGAGCCCTCTGGTTCAGTAGTCAGTGTTGTCAGCCCTCTGGTTCAGTAGTCATGTTGTCAGCCCTCTGGTTCAAAAGTGTAGTGTTGTGAGCCCTCTGGTTAGTATCAGTGTTCACCCTCTTGGTTCAGTAGTCAGTCTTGTCAGCCCTCTGGTTCAGTAGTCAGTGTTGTCAGCCCTCTGGTTCAGTAGTCACTGTTGTCAGCCCTCTGGTTCATAGTCACTGTTGTCGTCCCCTCTGGTTCAGTATCACTGTTTGTCACCCTCCGGTTAATATCCAGTGTCGCCAGCCCTCCTGGTTTATTAGCTAGTGTGTGTCAGCCTTCTAGTTTAATAGTATTGTTGTCAGCTCTCTGGTTCATTAGTCAGTGTCGTCATCCCTCTGGTTATTAGCCATTGTTGTCAGCCTTCTCGGTTTATTTAGCCATTGTTATCAGCCCTCCTGGTATATTACCCAGTGTGGTTAGCCCTCCGTTTCATTAGCCAGTGTTGTCAGCTGATTTATTAGCCAGTGTTGTCAGCCCTCCATTCATTAGCCAGTGTTGCCAGCCCCTCGGTTTATTAGCCCAGTGTTGTCAGCCTTCTGGTTTATTATTCAGTGTTGTCAGCCCTCCGTTTCATTAGCCAGTGTTTGTCATCTGATTTATTAGCCAGTGTTGTCAGCCCTCCGTTACATTAGCCATGTTTGTCATCCATCCTGGTTATTAGCCAGTGTTGTCAGCCTTCTGGTTTATTAGCTAGTGTCATCAACCCTCTGATTCATTAGCCAGTGTTGCCAGCCCTCTGGTTTATTAGCCAGTGTTGTCAGCCTTCTGGTTTATTAGTCATTGTTGTCAGCCCTCCGTTTCATTAGCCAGTGTTGTCATCTGATTTATTAGCCAGTGTTGTCAGCCCTCCGTTACATTAGCCAGTGTTGTCATCCCTCTGGTTTATTAGCCAGTGTTGTCAGCCTTCTGGTTTATTAGCCAGTGTTGTCATCCCTCTGGTTTATTAGCCAGTGTTGTCAGCCTTCTGGTTTATTAGCCAGTGTTGTCAGCCCTCTGGTCCATCAGTCAGTGTTGTCAGCCCTCTAGTTTATTAGCCAATGTTGTCAGCACTCCCGGTTCTTAGCCGTGTTTATCAGCCCTCCAGTTCATTAGCCGGTTTGTCCAGCCCTCCTGGTTCATTAGCCAGTGTTGTCAGCCCTCCAGTTCAATAGTCAGTTTTAGTCAGCCCGTGGTTTATTACCATGTTAGTCAGCCCTCCAGTTCATTACAATATTAGCAGAGCAGCAATCACTCCTACTTTCTAGAGTATTGTACAATTACCATTTTTATGCATTAGTATAGCTTTAAGGAACCTAAATGTGGTAGTTCTCAAAAAAAAAATTTCTTTTCCTTTTCTATGTGGGTTTTAGGAATTAAAGGGTTTTCTTTACAAAATCTAAGCTGTAGATTCTGAGAAATCATCATTTGGAAATCATAGCATTTACAGGGAAAGACCTGTCACCCCAGAAGCAGAAATTATAAAATTTGACCCATTGCCTGACCTCTTTACCTTCCTGCCAGCACACTTTCTGCAACATTTAAGAAATTGGCAGAGAAAAAGAAAAAAGGGGGAGGGAGGAGAACTGTTTAAGCAAGCAGTGTCCATGGTGAGGCTGTGCAAAGTGTTGCAGACACTACAAGAAGGCAGTGAGTAAGGGAGTGGTAGTGGGGATTTAGGAATAAACACTAAATTTATATTTTAATGACAAAGCAAGCACAGATAAATATGTGAGTACCACTGTTTCACATCTTTTCAAATTGTAGTTTTCAGAAGTTATTTCAGTGAGTATAGTGACCCTTTAAGAGTTCAGTAGTCAGTCTTGTCAGCCCTTCTGGTTCAGTAGTCAGTGGTTGTCAGCCCTCGGTTCAGTACACGTTTCGCAGCCCTCTGGTTCAGTAGTCACTGTTGTCAGCCCTCTGGTTCAGTAGTCACTGTTGTCAGCCCTCTGGTTCAGTATGTCATCTGTCGTTGTCAGCCCTCTGGTTTCAGTAGTCACTGTTTGCACCCTCGGTTCATTCACTGTTGTCAGCCCTCCGTTTAATATCCGTGTCGCCAGCCCTCCTGGTTTATTAGCTAGTGTTGTCAGCCTTCTAGTTTAATAGTAAGTGTTGTCAGCTCTCTGGTTCATTAGTCAGTGTCGTCATCCCTCTGGTTTATTAGCCAGTGTTGTCAGCCTTCTGGTTTATTAGCCATTGTTATCAGCCCTCCTGGTATATTACCCAGTGTGGTTAGCCTCCCGTTTCATTAGCCAGTGTTGTCAGCTGATTTATTAGCCAGTGTTGTCAGCCCTCCATTACATTAGCCGTGTTTTGCCAGCCCTCTGGTTTTTAAGCCAGTGTTGTCAGCCTTCTGTTTATTAGTCAGTGTTGTCAGCCCTCCGTTTCATTAGCCAGTGTTGTCATCTGATTTATTAGCCAGTGTTGTCGCCCTCCTTTACATTAGCCAGTGTTTGTCATCCATCGGTTTATTAGCCAGTGTTGTCACCTTCCTGGTTTTATTAGCTAGTGTCAAACCCTCTGATTCATTAGCCAGTGTTGCCAGCCCTCTGGTTTATTACCGTGGTTGTTCAGCCTTCTGGTTTATTAGTCATGTTTCAGCCTCCGTTTCATTAGCCAGTGTTGTCATCTGATTTATTAGCCAGTGTTGTCAGCCCTCCGTTACATTAGCCGTGTTGTCATCCCTCTGGTTTATTAGCCAGTGTTGTCCAGCCTTCTGGTTTATTAGCCATGTCAGTCATCAACCTCTGGTTATTAGCCAGTGTTGTCACCCTCTGGTTTATTAGCCAGTGTTGTCAGCCTGGTTTATTAGCCGGGTTTGTCAGCCTCGGTCCATCGTCAGTGTTGTCAGCCCTCTAGTTTATTTAGCCAATGTTTGTCAGCCCTCCGGTTCATTAGCCAGTGTTATCAGCCTCCCCAGTTCATTAGCGTTTTGTCACCCTCCTGGTTTCTTAGCCAGTGTTGTCAGCCCTCCAGTTCAATAGTCATTTTTAGTCACCCTGTGGGTTTATTAACCAGTGTTAGTCAGCCCTCCAGTTCATTAGCAATATTAGCAAGCAGCAATCAACTCCTACTTTCTAGAGTATTGTACAATTACCATTTTTATGCATTAGTATAGCTTTAAAGGAACCTAAATGTGGTAGTTCTCAAAAAAAATTTCTTTTTTCTCTTTTCTATGTGAGTTTTAGGAATTAAGGGTTTTCTTTACAAATCTAAGCTGTAGATTCTGAGAATCATCATTTGAAATCATAGCTTTCAGGAAAGACCTGTCACCCCAGAAGCAGAATTATAAAATTTGTACCCATGCCTGACTCTTTAACCTTCCTGCCAGCACACTTTCTGCAACATTTAAGAGAATTGGCAGAGAAAAGAAAAAGGGGGAGGGAGGAGCTTTTTAAGAAAGCAGATGCAGTGTCCATGGTGAGGCTGTGCAAAGTGTTTGCAGACACTACAAGAAGCAGTGAGTAAGGGAAGTGGTAGGGGGGATTTAGAATAAACACAAATATTATCATTTAATGACAACAAGCACAGATAATATGTGAGTACCACTGTTTCACATCTTCAAATTGTAGTTTCAGAAAGTTTATTCAGTGAGTATAGTGACCCTTTAAGAGGTAATATGTATAATTTAACCTCAAACAAACATTTCACTTTTAAAATGTTAAAGATATTGTTACCTTGGTGACTGAAATTATGGTAATACTATCCATTTCACCATTGTAGCTGAAATGACCGGATGTAAAAGAAGACTTGCTCATACTAAAGACAAAAAAATAAAGAGTCATTTGTTGTGAAAATCTTGCTAGCTATCGGTATGCTTTCATTTGTGTTGATTGCAGTTACCTTGATCATGGTTGCTTCCAATTAAATACATGGGGGCAGTATTATCATATCTAAATGAATCTGCATTTTTTAGTTTGCCTTACTCCCAAGAATTGACTGCTCGGTTGCTTAGGAACTGTTCACATTCATTGCTGTATTTAACATAATACCTAGAGGAATCAATCTGACTTCAACTGTATTAAACTAATCATCTTGTCATTCTTAATGCAAAATAAGCAGTTGTAAATAGAATGATTTGCTATGAGAAAAACTGACAGGCAACTCGCCATGCAACCATCTTTTGATCACACAAAGTATAAATGTGATTAAACCTTGGGATATATATCCTGCCTGATGCATTTTGCTGTTATGCCTACCCGTATATACTCGATATAAGTCGATCTGAGATAAAGTCAGCTAAAACCTATTTTTTCCTAAAAAATGATAAATTGATTGTACAGGAAGGTTAGATAGCTCATTCACTAGTTAACTGGAAGGCAGGATACTTATTCATAGTTACAGGAGGTAGGATAGTATTCCTAGTTAAGGGAGGGTAGGATAGCGTTATTCCTAGTTACAGGGAGGTAGGATAGCTTATTCCTACAGTTACAGGGAGGTAGGATAGCTATTGGCTATTTACAGGGAAGTAGGATAGCTCATTCCTAGTTACGGGAGGTAGGATAGCTATCTTCCTAGTTACAGGGAGGGTAGGATAGCGTATTCCTAGTTACGGGGTTAGGAATAGCTTATTCCTAGTTACGGAGGTTAGGTACTTTATTTCCTAGGTACAGGACAGGTGTAGGATAGCTCAATCCTATTACAGGAAAGTAGGATAAGCTTATTCCTAGGTTACAGGAGTGGGTAGGAGCTTATCCTAGTTACAGGAGGTAGGATAGCTTATTTCCCAGTTACAGGGAGGTAGGATAGACTATGCCTGTTACAGGGAAGTAGGATATCTTATTTCCTAGTTACAGGGAAGGGAGGTAGGTAGCTTATTCCTAGTTGACAGGAGGTAGGATAGCTTATTCCTAGTTAGGGTTAGGATAGCTTATCTAGTAACAGGGAAGTAGGATACTTATCCTAGTTACAGGAGGGGAGAATAGCTTGTTCCTAGCTAAAGGAAGGTAGATAGCTCATTCCTTTTACTGGACGAGGATCAGTAGGATATCTTATCCTAGTTACAGGGAGGTGGGATAGCTTATTCCTAGTTACAGGGAAGGTAGGATACGTTATTCCTAGTTACAGGGGTTAGGATAGCTTATTCTTAGTTGACAGGGAAGTGGATAGCTATTCCTAGTTACGGGAGGTAGGATTAGCTTAGTCCTCAGTTCAGGGAGTTGAGAATGCTTATTCCTAGTTAAGGAGGTAGATGATAGCGTATTCTATATTACAGGGAAGGAGGATAGCTTATTCCTGTTACAGGAGGTACGATAGCTTTCCGAGTTACAGGGAGGTAGAATAGTCTCTATCTAGTTACAGGGAGGTAGGATAGCTTATCCTAGTTACAGGGAAGGGAAGTAGGATAGCTATTCTAGTTACGTAGGTGAGAATAGTCTATTCCTAGTTACGGAAGGTAGGATGATGCTTATCATAGTTAGGGAACTAGGATAGCTTATTCCTAGTTACAGGAAGGATAGGATGCTATTCCTAGTACGAGGAAGGCTACGATAGCTATTCCTGGGTTACAGGGAGGTCGATGCTTATTCCTGGTTAAGGAGAGGATAGTTTTCCTAGTGTACAGGGAGGTTACGTAGCGAGCTATCTATTAGTATGATTCCTAGTTACGGGAAGTAGGATTTATTCCTAGTTACAGGGGTAGGATAGCTCCTATTCCTATTTACAGGAAGTAGGATAGCGTATTCCTAGTTACAGGAGGTAGGATAGCTCTATTCTAGTTACTAGGGAGTAGGATACTGAATATCCGTTACAGGGAGGGAGATAGCTTATTCCTAGGTACAGGGGGTTAGGATAGCCTTATTCCAGTTACAGGAGGTAGGTAGATTATTCTAGTTACCGGGAGGTAGGATAGCTCTAGTCCAGTTACAGGGAAGTAGGATAGCTTATTCCTAGTTACAGGGAGGTAGGATAGCTTACATCCTAGTTCAGAAGGTAGGATCAGCTTTCCTAGTTACAGGGAGGTAGGATAGCTCTATTCTAGTAAAGGGAATAGGTATCTATTCTAGTTACATGGAGGTAGGATAGCTTATCCTAGTTATAGTGGGGTTAGGATAGCTATTCCTAGTTACAGGTTGGATAGCTTATTCCTAGTAACAGGGAAGTTAGGATAGCTTTATTCCTAGTTACAGGAGGTAGAATAGCTGTTTCCTAGCTACAGGAAGGTTAGGATAGCTATATTCCCTATTACTGGAAGGCAGGATATCTTATTCCTAGTTACAGGGAGGTAGGATAGCTTAATCCTAGTTACAGGGAGGTAGGATAGCTTATTCCTAGTTACGGGAGGTTAGGATAGCTATTCCTAGTACAGGGAGGTAGGATAAGAGTATTCCTATTTACAGGGAAGTAGGATAGCTTATTCTAGTTACAGGGAGGTGGATAGTACTCATTCCTAGTTACAGGGAGGTAGGATAGCTTATTCCTAGTTACAGGGAAGTAGGATAGCTTTTCCTAGTGTACAGGGAGGTATGAAAGCTTATTCCTAGTTACAGGGACGTAGGATAGGCTTATTCCTAGTACAGGAAGTACGGATAGCTTATTCCTAGTTACAGGGAGGTAGGATAGCTTATTCCTAGTTACAGGGAGGTAGGATTGCTTATTCCTAGTTACAGGAAGGTAGGATATCTTATTCCTAGTTACAGGGAGGTAGGATAGCTTATTCCTAGTTACAGGGAGGTAGGATAGTTTATTCCTAGTTACAGGGGTTAGGATAGCTTATTCCTAGTTACAGGGAAGTAGGATAGCTTATTCCTAGTTACAGGGAGGTAGGATAGCTTATAGCTTATCCTAGTTACAGGGAGTAGGATAGCTTATTCCTAGTACAGGGAGGTATGATAGCTTATTCTAGTTACAGGGAAGAGGATAGCTTATTCCTAGTACAGGGAGGTAGGAAGTTTTCTAGTTACAGGAGGTAGAATAGCTCATATCAGTTACAGGGAGGTAGGATAGCTTATTCCTAGTTACAGGAAGAGGATGCTTATCCTAGTTACACGTAGGTAGGATAGCTTATTCCTAGTTACAGGGAGGTAGGATAGCTTATTCCAAGTTACAGGGAAGTGGATAGTTATTCCTAGTACAGGGAGTTAGGATTAGGATAAGCTATTCTACCTCCTGTAACTAAGAATAAGCTATCCTACCTGCCTGTAACTAGGAAAGCATCCTACCTCCCTGTAACTAGGATAAGCTATCCACCTCCCTGTAAATAGGAATAAGCTATCCTACTTCCCTGTAACTAGGAATAAGCATCTACTTCCCTGTAACTAGGAATAAGCTATCATACATCCTGTAATAGGAATAAGTATCCTACTCCCTGTAACTAGGAATAAGCTATAAGCTTCCTACTCCTTGTAACTAGGAATAAGCTTATCACTCCTGTAACTAGGAATAAGCTATCCTAACCCTGTAACTAGGAATAAGCTATCCTACCTCCCTGTAACTAGGATAAGCTATCCTACCTCCTGTAACTAGGAATAAGCTATCCTACCTCCGTAACTAGGATAAGATATCCTGCCTTCCAGTAAATAGGAATGAGCTATCCTACCTTCCTGTAGCTAGGAACAAGCTATTCTACCTCTCGTAACTAGGAATAAGCTATCCTACTTCCCTGTACTAGGAAAAGCTATCCTAACCCTGTAACTAGGAATAAGCATCCTACCTCACTGTACTAGGAATAAGCTATCCTACTCCATGTAACTGGAATAAGATATCCTACTTCTGTAACTAGGAATAACTATCTACTCCTGTAACTAGGAATAACTATCCTACCTTCCTGTAACTAGGAATGAGCTATCTACCTCCTGTAACTAGGAATAAGCTATCTACTTCCCTGTAACTAGGAATAAGCTATCCTACTTCCTTAACTAGGACTGAGCTATCCTACCTCCCTGTAACTAGAAATAAGCTACCTACCTCCCGTAAACTAGGAATAAGCATCCCTCCCTGTAACTAGGAATAAGCTATCCTACCTCCCTGTAACTAGGAATGAGCTATCCTACCCCTGTAACTAGGAATAGCTATCTCTATTCCCTGTAAATAGGAATAAGCTATCCTACCTCCCTGTAATAGGAATAAGCTATCCTACTTCCCTGTAACTAGGAATAAGCTATCCTAACCCCTGTAACTAGGAATAGTTACAGGATAGGGAGGTAGAATAGCTTATTCCTAATTACAGGGGTTAGGGTAGCTTATTCCTAGTTACAGGGAAGTAGGATAGCTTATTCTTAGTTACAGGGAGGTAGGATAGCTTATTCCTAGTTACAGGGAGGTAGGATACTTATTCCTAGTTACAGGAAGGTAGTAGAATGGCTTATTTCTAGGTACAGGGGATAGGATAGCTTATTCCTAGTTACAGGGGATAGGATAGCTTATTCCTAGTTACAGGGAAGGAGGATAGCTTATTCCTAGTTACAGGGAGGTAGGATAGCTTATTCCTAGTTACAGGGAAGTAGGATAGCTTATTCCTAGTTACAGGGAGGTAGGATAGCTTATTCCTAGTTACAGGTAGCTTATTCCTAGTAAGGGAGTAGATAGTTTTCCTAGTTACAGGGAGGTAGGATAGCTTTTCCTGTTACAG
Organism: Hymenochirus boettgeri; assembly: GCA_019447015.1. Taxonomy (NCBI): domain Eukaryota; kingdom Metazoa; phylum Chordata; class Amphibia; order Anura; family Pipidae; genus Hymenochirus; species Hymenochirus boettgeri. The sequence continues at coordinate 207,390,530 of CM033476.1, forward strand.
GAGGTAGGGTAGCTTATTTCTAGTTACAGGGAGGTAGGATAGCTCATTACTAGTTACAGGGAGGTAGGATAGCTTATTCCTAGTTACAGGGAAGTAGGATAGCTTATTCCTAGATACAGGGATGTAGGGTAGCTTATTTCTAGTTACAGGGAGGTAGTATAGCTCATTCCTTGTTACAGGGGGGTAGGATAGCTTATTCCTAGTTACAGGGAAGTAGGATAGGTTATTCCTAGTTACGGGGAGGTAGGATAGCTTATTCCTAGTTACAGGGAGGTGGATAGCTATTCTCGTTACGGAGGGTAGGTAGGATAGCTTATTCCTAGTTACAGGGGTTAGGATAGCTTATCCTAGTTACAGTGAAGTGAGGATAGCTTATTCCTAGTTACAGGGGGTAGGATAGCTCATTCCTAGTTGCAGGCAGGTAGGATAGCTTATTTCTAGTTACAGGGAGGTAGGATAGCTGAGTCCTAGTTACAGGGAAGTAGGATAGCTCATTCCTAGTTACAGGGAGGTAGGATAGCTCATTCCTAGTTACAGGAAGGTAGGATAGCTCATTCCTAGTCCTGACAGTAAGTTACCATTGGTCCATTGGTATTTTTTCTGTGTTTATTTCTCCCCATTGACTTTCAATAGTTCAGCCATCTCTAGTTCTGAGCATTTAGTTGCCCATAAACAAGCTGTCCAGATAACATTACACACACATTATACATACAATGCCATATACTGGGGGATATCTTACAATTAATAGGTTTCGGGGGTTTTCACATTATGGGAGTCTAGAAGTGTAGGTTCCGCTTTCCTTTGCATCTGTCCGTACACCCCCCTCCCCGCATACAGATAGAAACCAGCCATCCCGCGTACAGAACTCTTACGTCCCCCGCAATTCCTGGGGTTGTACGGCAGTGTCGGTATAGTTTTTTTTTTTTTGTAACTTTACGAGACTCACTGATCTGCTCACACGGAAGGAAGTAGGTAAGGGGAATGGGATCTGGAACACACGGTACAGGAACCTTCTCTTCTTTTACTGAGTTTTAAGAAATGGTTTAGTGGTGTGTGTGATGACATTGCACCACAGCTAGTAGGAGAGATGACAATACGTTGAGGGAACATTGAGCTGAATGTAAACTTAAAGGATTTCTGTATGAGAGGTCAGTGTATGAACGTGCTTTAGGAGACATGTCTGTTAGCATACATTGATTGCTCTGCTGCCTGCTCCCTTCAAAGTCCTTTCCAGATTGCCAGTAGAAGTAGCACAGCATTGTCTGAAGTTTGGATTTTCAATGTATTACTTTGTCTGACCATCTGGGCAGAGAGCAGACCTATGTTAAAACAGCCCACAGGCATTTTGTAGTCAGACCTCCGTTTATTTTCAGAATAGTCAGCCCTGGTTTAAATGCATTGTTGTCAGTCTCTGGTAATTACAGTGTTGTACCTCAGTTTACCCAGTGTTGTCAGCCCTCCGGTTTATTTACCCCGTGTTGTCAGCCCTCTGGTTCATTGGCCAGTGTGATCAGCCCTCTGGTTCATTAGCCAGTGGCGTCAGCCTTCTGGTTTATTAGCCAGTGTTGTCAGCCCTCCGTTTCATTAGCCAGTGTTGTCAGGTGATTTATTAGCCAATGTTGCCAGCCCTCCGTTTCATTAGCCAGTGTTTTCAGCCCTCTGGTTTATTAGTCATTGTTATCAGCCCTCCTGGTTTATTAGCTAGTGTTGTCAGCCCTCTGGTTCAATAGTAAGTGTTGTCAGCCCTCTGGTTCAATAGTCAGTGTTGTGAGCCCTCTGGTTCAGTAGTCAGTGTTGTCAGCCCTCTGGTTCAAAAGTCAGTGTTGTGAGCCCTCTGGTTCAGTAGTCAGTGTTGTCAGCCCTCTGGTTCAGTAGTCAGTGTTGTCAGCCCTCTGGTTCAAAAGTGTAGTGTTGTGAGCCCTCTGGTTCAGTAGTCAGTGTTGTCAGCCCTCTGGTTCAGTAGTCAGTCTTGTCAGCCCTCTGGTTCAGTAGTCAGTGTTGTCAGCCCTCTGGTTCAGTAGTCACTGTTGTCAGCCCTCTGGTTCAGTAGTCACTGTTGTCAGCCCTCTGGTTCAGTAGTCACTGTTGTCAGCCCTCCGGTTTAATATCCAGTGTCGCCAGCCCTCCTGGTTTATTAGCTAGTGTTGTCAGCCTTCTAGTTTAATAGTAAGTGTTGTCAGCTCTCTGGTTCATTAGTCAGTGTCGTCATCCCTCTGGTTTATTAGCCAGTGTTGTCAGCCTTCTGGTTTATTAGCCATTGTTATCAGCCCTCCTGGTATATTACCCAGTGTGGTTAGCCCTCCGTTTCATTAGCCAGTGTTGTCAGCTGATTATTAGCCAGTGTTGTCAGCCTCATTACATTAGCCAGTGTTGCAGCCCTCTGGTTTATTAGCCAGTGTTGTCAGCCTTCTGGTTTATTAGTCAGTGTTGTCAGCCCTCGTTTCATTAGCCAGTGTTTGTATCTGATTTATTAGCCAGTGTTGTCAGCCCTCCGTTACATTAGCCAGTGTTGTCACCACTGTTATTAGCCAGTGTTGTCAGCCTTCTGGTTTATTAGTAGTGTCATCAACCCTCTGATTCATTAGCCAGTGTTGCCAGCCCTCTGGTTTATTAGCCAGTGTTGTCAGCCTTCTGGTTTATTAGTCATTGTTGTCAGCCCTCCGTTTCATTAGCCAGTGTTGTCATCTGATTTATTAGCCAGTGTTGTCAGCCCTCCGTTACATTAGCCAGTGTTGTCATCCCTCTGGTTTATTAGCCAGTGTTGTCAGCCTTCTGGTTTATTAGCCAGTGTCATCCCTCTGGTTTATTAGCCAGTGTTGTAGCCTTCGGTTTATAGCCAGTGTTGTCAGCCCTCTGGTCCATCAGTCAGTGTTGTCAGCCCTCTAGTTATTAGCCAATGTTGTCAGCACTCCGGTTCATTAGCAGTGTTATCAGCCCTCCAGTTCATTAGCCAGGTTTGTCAGCCCTCCGGTTCATTAGCCAGTGTTGTCAGCCCTCCAGTTCAATAGTAGTTTTAGTCAGCCCTTGGTTTATTAACCAGTGGTAGTCAGCCCTCCAGTTCATTAGCAATATTAGCAGAGCAGCAATCACTCCTACTTTCTAGAGTATTGTACATTACCATTTTATGCATTAGTATAGCTTTAAGGAACCTAATGTGGTAGTTCTCAAAAAAAAATTTCTTTTCCTTTTCTATGTGGGTTTTAGGAATTAAAGGTTTCTTTACAAATCTAAGCTGTAGTTCTGAGAATCATCATTTGAAATCATGATTACAGGGAAAGACCTGTCACCCCAGAAGCAGAGAAATTATAAAATTTGACCCATGCCTGACCTCTTACCTTCCTGCCAGCACACTTTCTGCAACATTAAGAATTGCAGAGAAAGAAAAAAGAGGTCTGCCACTTAGACTCATTAAGGAACAAATGATTAAGTCAAATATGCAGAAAAAAAGAAGAAAAGAGGATAAAGTAGAGAACTGTTAAGCAGACAGTGTCCATGGTGAGGCTGTGCAAAGTGTTGCAGACACTACAAGAAGGCAGTGAGTAAGGGAGTAGGGGGGTAGTTGGAATAAACACTAAATATATAAGTTAATGACAAGCAAGCACAGATAAATATGTGAGTACCACTGTTTCACATCTTTCAAATTGTAGTTTCAGAAGTTATTTCAGTGGTATAGTGACCCTTAAGAGGTTCAGTAGTAGTCTTGTCAGCCTCTGTTCAGTAGTCAGTGTTGGCAGCCTCTGGTTCAGTAGTCACTGTTGTCAGCCCTCTGGTTCAGTAGTCACTGTTGTCAGCCTCTGGTTCAGTAGTCACTGTTGTCAGCCCTCTGGTTCAGTAGTCACTGTTGTCAGCCCTCTGGTTCAGTAGTCACTGTTGTCAGCCCTCTGGTTCAGTATAGTCACTGTTGTCAGCCCTCCGGTTTAATATCCAGTGTCGCCAGCCCTCCTGGTTTATAGCTAGTGTTGTCAGCCTTCTAGTTTAATAGTAAGTGTTGTCAGCTCTCTGGTTCATTAGTCAGTGTCGTCATCCCTCTGGTATTAGCCAGTGTTGTCAGCCTTCTGGTTTATAGCCATGTTATCAGCCCTCCTGGTATATTACCCAGTGTGGTTAGCCCTCCGTTTCATTAGCCAGTGTTGTCAGCTGATTTATTAGCCAGTGTTGTCAGCCCTCCATTACATTAGCCAGTGTTGCCAGCCCTCTGGTTTATTAGCCAGTGTTGTCCGCCTTCTGGTTTATTAGTCAGTGTTGTCAGCCCTCCGTTTCATTAGCCAGTGTTGTCATCTGATTTATTAGCCAGTGTTGTCAGCCCTCCGTTACATTAGCAGTGTTGTCATCCATCTGGTTTATTAGCCAGTGTTGTCAGCCTTCTGGTTTATTAGCTAGGTCATCAACCCTCTGATTCATTAGCCAGTGTTGCCAGCCCTCTGGTTTATTAGCCAGTGTTGTCAGCTTCTGGTTTATTAGTCAGTGTTGTGCAGCCCTCCGTTTATTAGCCAGTGTTGTCATCTGATTTATTAGCCAGTGTTGTCAGCCCTCGTTTACATTAGCCAGTGTGTCCTCCTCTGGTTTATTAGCCAGTGTTGTCAGCCTTCTGGTTTATTAGCCAGTGTCATCAACCCTCTGGTTTATTAGCCAGTGTTGTCATCCCTCTGGTTTATTAGCCAGTGTTGTCAGCCTTCTGGTTTATTAGCCAGTGTTGTCAGCCCTCTGGTCCATCAGTCAGTGTTGTCAGCCCTCTAGTTTATTAGCCAATGTTGTCAGCACTCCGGTTCATTAGCCAGTGTTATCAGCCCTCCAGTTCATTAGCCAGGTTTGTCAGCCCTCCTGGTTCATTAGCCAGTGTTGTCAGCCCTCCAGTTCAATAGTCAGTTTTAGTCAGCCCTGTGGTTTATTAACCAGTGTTAGTCAGCCCTCCAGTTCATTAGCAATATTAGCAGAGCAGCAATCACTCCTACTTTCTAGAGTATTGTACAATTACCATTTTTATGCATTAGTATAGCTTTAAGGAACCTAAATGTGGTAGTTCTCAAAAAAAAAATTTCTTTTCCTTTTCTATGTGGGTTTTAGGAATTAAAGGGTTTCTTTACAAAATCTAAGCTGTAGATTCTGAGAAATCATCATTTGAAATCATAGCATTTACAGGGAAAGACCTGTCACCCCAGAAGCAGAAATTATAAAATTTGACCCATGCCTGACCTCTTTACCTTCCTGCCAGCACACTTTCTGCAACATTTAAGAGAATTGGCAGAGAAAAGAAAAAAGGGGGAGGGAGGAGAACTGTTTAAGCAGAGCAGTGTCCATGGTGAGGCTGTGCAAAGTGTTGCAGACACTACAAGAAGGCAGTGAGTAAGGGAGTGGTAGGGGGGATTTAGGAATAAACACTAAATATTTATAATTTAATGACAAAGCAAGCACAGATAAATATGTGAGTACCACTGTTTCACATCTTTCAAATTGTAGTTTTCAGAAAGTTATTTCAGTGAGTATAGTGACCCTTTAAGAGGTAAATATGTATAATTTAACCTCAAACAACATTTCACTTTTAAAATGTTAAAGATATTGTTACCTTGGTGAATGAAATTATGGTAATACTATCCATTTCACCATTGTAGCTGAAATGACCGGATGTAAAAGACTTGCTCATACTAAGACAAAAAAATAAAGGAGTCATTTGTTGTGAAAATCTTTGCTAGCTATCGGATATGCTTTCATTGTGTTGATTGCAGTTACTTGATCATTGGTTGCTCAAATTAATACATGGGGGCAGTATTATCATATCTAAATGAATCTGCATTTTTTTAGTTTGCCTTACTCCAAGAATTGACTCGGTTGCTTAGGAACTGTTCACATTCATTGCTGATATTTACATAATACCTAGAGGATCAATCTGACTTCAACTGTATTAAACTAATGTCATTCTTAATGCAAAATAAGCAGTTGTAAATAGAATGATTGTCTATGAGAAAAACTGACAGGCAACTCGCAGATGCAACCAATCTTTGATCACACAAAGTATAAATGTGATTAAACCTTGGGATATATATCCTGCCTGATGCATTTTGCTGTTATGCCTACCGTATATACTCGAGTATAAGTCGATCTGAGTATAAGTCGAGCTACCTATTTTTTCCTAAAAAATGAGTAAAAGTGATTGACCCGAGTATAAGTTGAGGGTAGAAATTATGACCACTACTGCCTTTTGATTCTGTATTGTTTTTTATTTTTTTGTTTTTTAGTTGCTCTTTAAATAGACAGCGGAATTCCTATAAGTAGTCCCATAGTGTAATAACCAAATCCAGTATGGCTATTACTGTATGGGAATTCTGCTGTACATTTAAATGGCAACTAAAGCCTCAAAACAATAGAGAATCAGAAGGCAATCTATTTAACAATAGATACCATCCTCCTGACTATTGTTTTCAGTAATCCCTAATTCTATACCCCCTAACACCACACAGACACAAATATACACACATAAACAACATTATTTACAGCAGCAGTACCCCCATAACTACATACTCCTAACCTCCCCTCCCTATACAGAGGCCCATCAAGACCCCCACTATTATCCCCCAGCAGCAGCCACCCATGACTTCATACCCCTAACCCCCTCCCTATACAGAAGCCCATTTAGACAATTACCATATCCCCAGCAGCCTCCATTATCACATACTCCTAACCCTTCTTCCCTATACAGAAGCCCTTTAAGACCCACCACCATTATTTATCCCCACCATAACCCCATACCCCCAACCCTAGAGGCCCAGAGGCAGCAGGCCAGACCAGGCCCTGAGGAGCAGTCATTTAATAAATTACTTCTGCTCTGAAGGATAAGGCCGGATGCCAGCTCAGATCTCATGGACTCCTTCACACGTGGATTGGACACAGATGACTGGGAATCATTGACAGCAGCAGACTGCCTGCTGTTGGTCTCGGCAGTGAGGTAGAAGGTCCTGGGCCAACCGTGGATTTCCGCGGTACCCTAGTATGCCAGTCCAACCCTGCTGCCGCATCTCCTGATTGTTGCATCCATGGACGTCACTACTCGGCGCCGGGAAGTAAGACAGGCGCAGAGTAGTGATGTCAGTAGATGCGACTATCGGGAGATGCGGCAGCCGGATTCTTCTTATAAGTTAGGGACTGACCTGAGTATAAGTCGAGGTTCAGTTTTCAGGCTGTTTTTACAGCTTGAAAACCTCGACTTATACTCGAGTGTATACGGTACTTTATCAGAAGCATAAACGTTCTGTAATCTGCCCCTGCCTTAAAAAGGCCTGGAACAAATGAATAGACATCGGAACATTCCCAAAATTGTTTTAGAAACACCAAGAAAAAAAGACAAGTAATGTAATGTTAACTGTATAGTTGCAGTACAAGAGTGTCATGACAGGATAATGTGTAAGGCAGGGAAGGGTTAACAGTTGGGGACCTGTAGGATCATAAATAGTTAGGGACTGCTCCTCCAGAACTTTAAAGCCACATTCCACCTCTTACAGAACCTTAGAAGCCAAGCTAAGCCAAGGTGTCTGTGAGTCATGGGGATCTGGCCCCTTGCTTGCAAGTTCTGGCAAGCAGGTAGTCGGATCAGTGTGCTGCGGGATTGAAGGGTTGAAAGTAAAGTTCTAATCGTTTTTTTAAAGAAATAACATGGCAGTTGGGGGTGGTCAGGGGGTATCTACCATATATTAAAAAAATATTTTGGGGGGGTTTTTAAGGAAGGTTTGGGACATGTCATAAAGTTGTACTCCCACCCTCATGCAGATGGGAGGGGGAAATTCTCTGTGGAGACCTAAAGATGGGGAACTTTCTATGTTCTGGTGTCATGGCCTGGTTGGGTTGTGCCCATTATTTCTTTATGCAATTCTGTAAGCTCTGGTATTTTCTCCTTTTTATTTTATATAACTTGTATGTCTTTATTTGTAACATCATTTTTTATTATATGCACTGTCCACCTTTTGGAATATTAAATCTAAAAGTTTTGTCTTTGTTGTTCTAAAAGAACTCAAGTGGCCTCTGATAAAGTTATATGTGTTTGGATGGTCTTTTGAATACTTTACTTGTGTAAATACTAATTAACACTGTGACAGCTGGCTGAGAACTGTGAATGTGTGAAGCTGGTTTACCCTTTGGTTGCTGGAGTGAGTGGTGTAGTGTTATCTATTTAGCCACCAGGACAGGGGTGTGCATAGCCAGTGAGAGTCAAGAGTGATTGTGTGGTGTCCCCAAGACCTTAAACGTAGAGTGGTGGTGGTGAATACTGATTGATTGGTCAAATCATATATTGATTAGACATAGAAAATAGTGTAGCATACATAAACAGAACTGTAGCTATGAAATGATATAGTTTTATTGTAAAACATGTGTGCAACTATATCATTTCACAGGTTCAGTTCTGTGTTTATGTATGCTACACTATATTCTATGTCCACTGAGTTACTTATCCAGCACGGTGGAAGCTGTAGGGTGCACCTAAGGAGCAAAGCCTTCAGGAGTGCGTTCTTCAAAAAAACAATATGCTATAGCTATATAACTGCCAGTGGTTAACAGCACCATGAAAAGTCTTTAATAGGAGCGCGGGGATCTATACTCAAATTGTAATCGGTAGGGTGTAGCCTACTGGAACCTATTGCTCTAGTACTTGGGGGCCCCTATCGATTACAGTACAAATCATATATTTTTATAGCAAGCTCTAATTCTCTATACATATTCATGAAATCATGTTAGCATTGCTGTTTTCAGAGGAGATAGGCTGGTTAGTTCAGGAACTAGAATTTAGGGTCTTACACTACAGAAAAGAACATTTAAAGGTGAGGGTGAGGCAGGCATGGAGGCATCTGGAGGGTGTGAGGAAGGGGGGGGGGCTCTCTTTGCATGTCACAGTCCCTCCCAGAGGTCAAAGAGGAGACAAAAACCTTTTCACAGACAGACCGCTCGTACTCTTTAGTTTCTTGGAGCAAGCACTGCGGAGAACCATAAGCAGCAGTGTTGTAAGGTAAGGATTTTTTTAAACTACACACTGGGGCCAGCAGTGGGGAACATTTAGTTTTGGGGGGTGGGCATGCCCTTGAAAAAAAGGTGATTGTAATGTTTGATCTTTGATCTCCTCAGATTGAGGACCTAAAAAACTAGGGGCAAAGTTTATAAATGAGCGGTTTCAATATTTCTCACGATACCACTCCTTTAATGAGGGCTGCATTTTATGGCTGCAGTCATACAATAACCACCACGTTGTAAAATACCGCACAAATATAATTCCACAGCTGTATTGTACTACCATGGTGGTATTGTATGTCCACGGTCATAAATGTATGACAGCAGCCATAATTGTGGTTCTTTCTGATACCACTGGTTTATCTTTAAGTTATGACCGCAGCCATAACTTTATGATAGATCAGTGGTATTGGATAGAACTACTGACCTAACTCCAGGTTTACGTTAAATCAGTCAGAACAAAGACCTGAATTTGCAACTTCCCAGACCACTCAATTAATGTGCAGGGGGGGCAACATATAGGAAGGAACACAATGCAGGTTGAGCACCCTGCCTTAGGCAGCACATCCCTGGCTCGCTGGCCCCAGGGGTAGAGCTGGGAATGAGTAGATAAGGGGCCAATTTTAGCGTACCTACCGATTCATTTTGGGTTCTCACCCTGGGTACATCAAATTGGAAGGGGGTTGGTTCCCTTTAAGTTCCCCTTTAAATTTTCCCCTAGAGCTGAGAGGACCTAGATAAGGGTTCAGCGAGACTTATTAGGGCTTATTTAATAAGAGGTCGAAAAGTTTGCCTGTGCTTTAAATTTGCAGCCACCAATCAAATTTTATCAAATATTTTGTAACTGCAGTAGACCAGTAAAAATCGTCTGACTGGTGGGTTAAGATTAATTTACTTACAATAAGCCTAAATAAATGCATTGGTTGTAGTGGAACACAATTTGACGCAATTATACTGTACTGCATGTAATAGTAAAAATAAATAAGAAAAAAATACAATTTGCCCCTTCTATAGGGGCCTGTAATTTTACAGTGCACTTTCCTTTACGTTTGTTAATCTATTTATGTCCTCTCACAGGTACATATGCAGTTATCTCATTGCTGCCATTCTGGGCATTGGTAGTACCTTTCATTGTAAGTATAATTTAGTAGTGTTATACTGTGATATGAAAATGTATAAACCATCACTTAAAAGGGGACTCACCTTATATCTTTCTTTCTTCTACTTTCAAAGTTGTCTTTTTCTTTTTTTCCCTTCCATTTTTAAATAGTACATTTCATTTAAATGGCATGTCCACCCAAAAACAAAAATGTAACTCGCTACTGGCCCCACTGTGTAGTTTAAAAAAATCCTTACATTACATATCTGCTCCTTGTGGTTCTCCTGCAGTGCTTGTCCAAAGTCCAGTAAACTGAAGCGTAGGAGGTGTCTTCCTGTGTGAAAGGTTTCTGCTTCCTCCTTGTCCTCTGAGAGGTCAGTGGCATACCCTTTACCTATCGTAAAAAGTTTTTAAAATAACCTGCCCATTCCTGCCCACCCCCAACCGCTATCTTAGATTGATTAAAAATAATCAGAACTCTACTTTCAGCCCTTAGCTCCTGCGGCACTCGGCATTGCCAGCAGCCACGTCTGTAATTGGCTGCCTCTCAGACAATCACAGCCGCCAGCTGTCGGTCCGGCCCCTGTTGCAAGTTCCGGCAAAGAAAGGGCCAGATCAGAGCGCTGCAGGAGAAAGGGGCTGTAAGTAGAGTTCTGGTTCTTTTTTTTAGCAATCTAACATAGCGTTTGAAGGTGGGCAGGGGTGTCCTACATTATATATAAAAAACTATTTAGAGGGTGGAGAAGCCCTTTAATTTCAGTCTAACTTCCTTATCTAGGAAGGAGTTTTATTGCACTGCATTCTGTGAAACCGCATTCTCAGTCAGTAACCTGTAAAATGGATTTTTAATGGTTCTCCTTCTTTTAACCACTCCCACTTCCATCCTTTTTTTCCCCATAAACCAACTGTCAAGCCTGCACACAGCATACAGCATTCCAACTGTCAAACTTCCAGCTACAGTAAACCTACTCACAGAAGAATAGTTTTTGAGAGTAAGGAACTTGATTGACAGCTGAAATATAAAAAGTTTTAGATTGGATATCTGAAGAAATAGGGGACAGATCAACACAAAAATTATAGTTTCCAGTTATGGTCAATTTAAAATAACCTATTTTTTGGGATAGATGCCCTTTGAAGGGTATCTCCACTGTAAAAAATGACATTGGCTATTATAGCAGTTTATAGCGAAACTAAGTCATACCCGGAATCTTAGGTCACTCTGTTCCATTTGTGCTCCGATCTGCTGCCTTTACACTGTACAGCCGCAAGATTCCTCTGCCGATATGCCCGCCTGCCTCCTATTTTGCCGACGCGCACGCTCCCGTTGGACATGCGTACTAAGTCCCTTCCGTAGTCGGGACTAGCTGACCCCGCCTCTACTGCCGACAGCCAATGGGAATGTAGGCGTCATGTTCCCATGGCAGCAAGAGATATTGGCACAAGCTTCTCCGGGAGAGAGAGCAGTGTGTGTGTGTGTGTGTGTTTCCAGACAGATATTAGATAGACAGACAGAGATAGATGGTATTGGCTTTTTTTTTTCTTGCTCCAAGGAATAGCATCTCCCAGATCCCTCTGCAGTACAACTAATGACACTCCCAACATCCCCTCTGAAATACACCTTCTGTCTCCCAGGCCCCCCTGCAATACAACTAGTGACAATCCCAGCATCCCCTCTGAAATACACCTTCTGTCTCCCTTACAAACACACACACCTCCCCCCCATTTGATTCCTATAAATTCTATTACTTTTGCAATTGTTAAAAAAAGTCTCATTACATAAAGCTGTGTTGCTGAACCTTATAACTTCCCCCCTCTGTCTCTCCCTGCTGTGAATAGATTGTGCAGAGACAGGGAGGAAAGGCTTTGTTTACATCAGGCATCACTGGGGTCAAGTGGGTGTGGCAGAAATCATGAATATGCATGTGATGATGCACATTGACTGACAGCCTGCCCAGCACAGTAGCAGACACACCCCCAGGAGCTACACAGCTTCCAGAGGCTGCTGCAAAGGAACAGAGCTGACTTTTGGGGAAAAAAAGTTAGGAGGGGGGTTGGTGAACTTTCATATAGGGGGGGAAAAAAAACGTTTTTCCATCAGTGGAGATAACCTTTAACCCTTTCACTGCCAGGAGAATTTTAATTTTTTTTGCGCTAACTGCCAGAAGAATTTTCATGATTTTGCCCTTAATCGCTTTAGACTAATTTTACAGTAGGAAACCTTGCAGTAAATCAGGAATATTATACATTGTTTTTTTCAGCACAAAGTCTACTTTAACATGGTAACAGAATTTTGTAACTTCTCTGGAAATTTTACTGGAATTATGGCTAAAATATGTTAAAAAAAAAATGAAAAATTTGAAAATTTTCATGGATTTTTCCCATTTTTACTTATAGTTATCTTAAGGTCACGCACAAAAATCTTACTGTTTCTAAAAGCTCTGATACTCCCAAGTACAACGATGCCAGATATATGTAGGTACCCCACTTTTCCTGTACAGGAACCCCCCCAAACTAAAACTGCACCTTCAAGAATATTACACCAAATTAAAATGTATAACCACATCTGACAGTTAACATAGAATATCTTCCAAATAAACTAAAATATCCCCACAAGTGAGATATTTTTAGAAACTACACACCCGCAGGATTTTCCGAGTGAGGTAAGTTTCGATTAAAATGATATAAAAAGATACCCGGACGCAGCTCTTCGTCCAATTGTAAGTTATTTTCTCACATTTTCCTTTTTTCCTCAACTGTAAAATCAGAGACAAAATCAAATGCGAATTTCAGCTAAAAACTGTGGAGGAAAGTTCAAACACATCTCAAATATGAAAGCCTAACCCCTCCAGAATAAAACGGTATGCCACATTCATGTGTATACCCAGAGACATGGCTACCAACTAACCCAGAGCGTGACCAGTGCCAAATGTCAGTAGCAGCAAAAAAAAATTAGCCAGTTTTGTATTTGAACAGTCTGCAGTTTTTCCACAAAACACCCCCCCAACTCAGAAATACCCCCCACAAACTATATATTCCTGAAATCTACACACCTAACGCTGTAGTTCGTTCATTCATACCATCAATGGTGTGGGCGCAGTTCTTCGTAGAAGTTTGCACTTTTACCAGATTTTCAAAAAAAATTAACATCAAACAACATTCAAAAAGGTAGAAATCATGCCAAAACCCCTTGGAATCTCAAAAAAGTTACTAAATATCAATCTCCCAAATGTCCTGAATCAAACGGTATGCCATATGTGTGGTTACACACTCGGACGTGTAAGCGAAAAGCCACGAAGTGAGACAATGCATGATGGCTCAGAAACAGCGAAAATATTTAGCCAACTCCGAATTTGAACAGTCTGCAGTTTTTTCCACAAAACACCCTGATAACTCAGAAATACCCCCCACAAACTATATATTCCTGAAATCTACACACCTTCAGCTATGTAGCACTGTAGTTTGTTCATTCATACCATCAATGGTGTGGGCGCAGTTCTTCGTAGAAGTTCGCACTTTTCTGAAAAAATGAACAAAAAACAACTTCAAAAGGTAAAAATCATGCCAAAACCTCATGGAATGTAAAAAATCAATGGTGTGGGCGCAGTTCTTCGTAGAATTTGGCATTTCTACACAATTTTCTGGAAAAATAGAGAAAAATACATTTCAAAATTACAAAATCACACCAAAACCCCATGTAATGTAAAAAAAACTTACCAAATATCAATCTCCTAAATGTCCTGAATCAAACGGTATGCCATATGTGTGGTCACACACGAACGTGGAAGCGACTAGTCAAAAAGTAAAACAATGCGCAGTGAGCCAATAACATCATTTTCCCAGATTTTTCAAACTGAACACCCCTCTAACTTGGAAATACCCCCGCAAAACTATATATTCTCAGAATCTACATACCTTCAGCTACGTAACGCTGTAGTTCGTTCATTCATACCATCAATGGTGTGGGCGCAGTTCTTCGTAGAATTTCGCATTTCTACACAATTTTCTGGAAAAATAGAGAAAAATACATTTCAAAGTTACAAAATCACACCAAAACCCCATGTAATGTAAAAAAAACTTACCAAATATTAATCTCCTAAATGTCCTGAATAAAACGGTATGCCATATGTGTGGTTACACACACGGACGTGGAAGCGACTAGTCACAAATTAAGACAAAGCACAGTGGCTTAATTACAGCAATGTTCCAGAATTTTCACGGTAAACCCCCTCCAACTCAGAAATACCCCACACAAACTATATATTTTTGGAATCTACATACCTTTAGCTATACAACAGTGCCATTTCTTTGTTCATACATGCAATCTTGTAGCCGCATTTCATAGTAGTATTTCGAACTTTTAGCAGACAGAACTCGCACTTGATCCGGTGCCTGGAAAACCTGGAAAAATGTTTCAAATCTTCCTACCTTGCTGGATATTTTTGCCTCTGTGTTGTTGCCTATTTGCATTACTGAGAAAATAGCCCTTGAACCTACAAGCTCTGTCCCAGCACAAGACTAGGTGCTTTCAGTTTGGAGTTTAGTTGTTACGTCTCCAGTTTTTTTTCGGCACATCTTGAAAGATAAAAGCAGTTGTTAAATGCAATATATAGAACCATTCATACATTTACTGTAAATACACCATAATGCATCACCCTGTTACTGGTGTATTTTACAGGAACCTCAAAAATCCTTGGGAAAAATAAACTAGCGGTTAGTACAACATTACTGAACAATAAAACACATTGTACCTTATGCCCCCTTTACAGTAAATAACTATTTTAACTAGAAGGAGACCTTACCTGTCCCAACTCCAAAGCTATTTCAGAAAAAGGCAAATGAACCCCGGAGCATGCCAAATAAGGGCCTAGGACACCCACAAATCCAGAGAGCCTCCTAATGCTATCTAGCTTCCAAAGTGCACCAAAGTATGGTAGCGCTCAAAACAGGGCTTCAGACATAAAGCAGGCTTGCTAGGGCACTTAGGACAAAAATACCTTGTATCTCGCCTAGTCCCATTTTTACGGCAAACCTTGCAGGCTCTCTGGGGATGCTGCTTATTAGGCGTGGGTGGAATGGGTTCTAAAAAATGCTTTCCTACTAATCTAGATACATTATCATTACTAGGCATCTCCGGGACCTCCTCTACACTACCAAACAACATAGCTGGAAGAAGCTTCAGCTGGAACTTATAATAGGACAGTACAGGCTCTGGTATCACTGTTTTGTAAACAATATACGAATTATGTAGGGCCGTTTGCAAAAGATAAATGGCTAATTTATTGTACCAGGCCTTTGTTTTTCTGGTGGCGTTGTAGTAGTGTTGGATCTGATCAGTTTTGTCAACGCCACCCATGTACTTGTTGTATTCTTTGCTACAGAGTGGTCTGATTTTGGGGGGCCTACCACCACTTCTGTGCTCTACTTTTACCGACTCATCGTAGATTGTGGTCAGCATGAATACAGTCTTAGTATCACCAAGCTTGATAGCCAGGAGCTCATCGCTTCTTAGAGCAAAATTCTCTCCACGCTTTAGTGTCTTATCCAGTAAAGCCTTGGGCAACCCTTTTCGAATACGATTTATGGTGCCACAGGCTGGGGTGTCAAAAGAATAAAGATATCTAAACAAGGGAATACTTGTATAAAAGTTATCCACATATAAGTGGTAACCTTGGCCCAGCAATGGAGAAATGAGCTCCCAGACTATCTTGCCACTGACCGTTAAATCCAGTGGACAACCAGGGGGGTCTAACTGTGAGTCCTTGCCCTCATATACCGTATCATAAACTTGCTAGTGTACCCAGTACTACTTTCGCAGAGCTTATATAATTTGATGCCATAGCGAGAACGCTTACTTGGCATGTATTGATGGAATATTAGGCGCCCTTTGTAGAGCATAAGGGACTCATCAATACAGATATTCTGGGAAGGGATGTAAACCTCTGCAAAGCGTTTAGACAGGCTATCAATTTATGAAGCCTGTCATGACCGGGTGCACCGGGGGGAACAGCAGTGGTGTTATCGTTAAAATGCATAAACTGCAATAAGATTTGGTAGCGGTTTCTAGGCATTACAGCTGAAAAAAGGGGGAGGGAAATTACAGTGGTGGTATCCCAATAGCCTTCCAATGTATTGTTCTTTAGGAGACCCATTGAAAGAGGGGGCATTTCTACTATTGTGGTGGGATACTATGCACGAGCACGTGAATGTTCACCTAATTGGTGTGTGGCAATATACTGCTCGGCAAATAGATTAGTATAGTGGACCACATCCTGTAGGATTGCGTCCATCAGATACAGCTGAAAGAAGTCTAGCACTGGTGTCCACCTTCATGCCAGGGACTGCTAAAAAATCAGGAATTTGGGGGGTAAAATTAGCGGGAGGCCTCCACGCAGGCTCTCCTCCAACTGCAGCACCAGCAACACTCCCATCATCTACCTCCATAGGACCAACATCACTAGTGACAATGCTAGGGCCAGCCTCATCACCAGTGGAACCACTACTCTCTAAGGCTGTGACAGTGTCACTACTGCCATGCTTGTCAGAATCTGATGATTCTGATCCACTGGGTAAATACTCAGGGTCAGCATCAGAAACATCACTTTCCTCTGAGCAGGTCAGCATACAGTATCTAGCAGCCTCCTCTACAGAAAACCTCCTCCTAGCCATTGTATCAAAAGTCACTGTAACAATTTTTTTTAAAACAAAAGACCTGAAGTTAACCCCTTCAGCAAAAAGACCTGAAGTTAACCCCTTCAGCAAAAAAGACCTGAGGTTAACCCCTTCAAGCAAACTAAGTAACAATTTTTCAACTTGCAACACTTTCTAGAAAGCACCAGAAAACTGAAATACTATAAAAAAACTAAACTTATGAACAGTTTACAAAATTTAACACCGTACAATTCAAAAATACAGAAAATAACTTATATATTTTAGATAACTTTATAAAACAGAAATCAAGGGTAACTGAAGCAAAAAAAAAATATAATAAAGACACCCTTTATCTTCCACAACAGTGACCTAATAGACACTAAACATAATTCATTCCCACCTAGGTGGGCTATCAAAATGTGAGGCAACTCTTGTTTGGAAAAACAACCCTTGTTTGAAAAAAACTTGAAGCTGTGGCTTGAACTGTAACCAAACCATTTTGCTTCTCCCACACCATTGGACCTCTTTTTTTTTTTTTATTTAATTGTATTTTATTTTTTATATAAACCACAAAGTATATCCTTTTTTAAATATTAAAGGGTAGCTCCACCCCAAAATCAACCCTAATTGCCAGGTTTGAAACTTGTTTGAAAAGTGCAGAGAAACTTACTTACCAACCTTCGTTCTCTCGGCCTCTGCTTGTATTACTACTTCTGAGAACAAAGTAAAAGTAGGGGCCAGACCTGCATCCACTTCTGATTGCCTGAAAATCAGCCAATCACAGACGCGCCTGCCGGCTATTGCGAGAGCAGAATCTTTCCTCTGCACTTTTATAGGTTTTAAGCCTGTCGGTTAGAGTTGGAGGGGGGGGGTCCCATACACTACAGATTTTTAAAAAATTAAAGGGGAACTGTGGTCCAAAAATTGACAGGAATTGCTTTCCTGAGTTCCTTGCCATGCCAGAGTCCTCCAGGAGGACAGGGAATGGAGCAGATACACACAGGCTGGCTCCTACTCTTCAGTTTCCTGGACTTGGAATAGGTACCATAGGACAACCATATGGAGCTGAGAGGAAAGATTTTTTAACACTACACAGTGGGACCAGCAGTGGGTCAAATTGTACTTGGAAGAGACCCACCTCCCAATCATCATAAGAGATTTCTCCCTAATTCCCCGCACAGCAGCCTCTGTAGCTGCCCCAATCCTGAAAGAATGTGAGTAATACTTTCCTGCAGCAAAACCCAACTCCTTTAAGTATTTTAAAAAACTGCTAAAATTAAAAATACAGCAGTACTTTCAAAACCTTGTTTGTTACATGCTTGTTATTGAAGCCTGTGATATTAAATCCTCCAGCATGTGTAAAGTAATGGGACACCTGCTATCTTCGCTGATCCTGCCACTTCTTATCCCCTTCAGTATCTGTCTGACCAGAAAAGTTTTTATGACACTCCGAACTCCTGGCAATTTAAAAAGAAAAGACATTGTTGCTATTATCCTATTGATCCCTCCTGCTGACCACCTATTTAAAGTGTCTTTTGCTAGAAAACAAAGCAGTAACTCAGCTGTAGCTCTATCATTTGACAAACACTCTCCTGTAGCTGGAACCACCTCCTCCATACATGGGAACAGGCATCCCACATAGTCCACGATAGAGAAATGATATAGGCATGTCTTGGCCTCCCGATCTGCTCCCGGTGCTAGGGGCGTGTTTAGGGGGGATTCCTGGTGCCTGGAATCATCCCTTTCTGTCTGCTCAGTGCAGTCTGCTGTTCTACCTCTCCTGGTGTCCATAGATTGTTACATAGTCAATTGAGCTGTGAGTGAGAAGCAGCATTTGTATGTTTCAAAAATGTATCCAGTCTGCCCTGTGATTGACAGCAGCATAGAGATCTGTATCAACATTAACCCTGCAGCTGCCTGAGGTGATTGCTGAGACTGGGTTTATATACAGAACTTACTGGACCTACTGCACTGTGATGGAGCTTAGTGAGCAGGGACATTAGGAAATCCTGGAGGTGGTTGTGTAGCTGATTGTCAACATTGTATTATATATATATATATAATATATATATATATATATATATATATATATATATATATATATATAATATATACACATGTAAATACACAGGAATGATTGTTCCATATATTCTTTATAATTGTTCAATGACCAATGTTATCGGCTTCTACTGCAAATTCTGTCAGATCCACCGTCAGTGTCACAGCTCTGACTTTAAAAGACACTAATGGTAATGTAGTGTAAATGTGGATTTATCAGTAAAACAGAACGTTAGGCTGGGTACACATGGACAAATATTCCTCCTGACCTTTCGTCGCTATAAAGTGGTCGCCCACAGTAAATGTCTCCTATGGACCACAGCGTTCACTGCTGCTGCCGAAATCACCTCAGATTTTTTCAGCCCGACCGACCAATACACTGAAATATCTGTTGGTTCGTGTGTACCCAGCCAAGTATATACTTAATAACTAAAGAAAAAGGAATATAAGTATTGGCCAACTGTGATGATAATCATGGCAATTAGAAAATATATATAATAGTATTATATGATCCATATACAATAGAACACATGAATGTATTCAGTTGTGAACCTCCTTCTGGGCTTGTTCAGTGGTAACCCATTTAGGAATCCCCCCCTTGAAAATCCTGCGCTTACCACTGGGTGCCAACTCCCTGAAAAGGTCCAGCTGCACTAACCTATTACGGCATAAGCAGCTTAAGGTTAAATAGCGCAGTAAGTTAACAACCAGGAGGAAAGTGACTAAGAAGTTAGAAATGGCACTCCCCACTGCCATGTTGTCCAAGTGAAACACCACCTTTTTGTTAGCTAGCTGATCACCCCATAATGCCACTGCAAGGACAATAGGGAAAGCTTGAGAAATGCTCACTAGCCCTATGCTGGCTGGTGAGCTTGATAACGTGGTGTGGCTGGTGGACATTAGCAGTCACCATAGACTGTTTTCTAGAGAATATTCTTTGCATAACAATGATGTGGCAGGGGAAATTAAGTTTGCCAAAGACTGCAGCATGTGTAGCTACACCTTCCGTGTGCCATAGAATCGCCTCACCAACTGCAATAGATCATCCAGCTTGTCCTGTGGAAGCATGTAGAGCATATTGATGGAATCTATCTAAATCCCTAGAAAGTTATTTCTCTTGTCTGGGCCCTCTGTCTTGTCTTCCAATAAGGGGAGCCAACGCAGCGGAACACCGCACATAATGCTTATGACCGTGTCCAGCATGCCCTTAAGCCAGCTGGGGCTACGCAGAAAAAAATCATCTCAATAGTGAAGAATTGACTGGGATCCAAACACCTCTCGTCCCATCCATTCTAGGTAAGTGGAAAGTGCCAAAAGGTTAAAAAAATTGCACTTGAAATTGAAAACCCCATTGGAAGGCAGTGATCAACAAATACTCCCCCAATGGAGCAGCCCAAAAAACGCATTTAGAAGTCTGGATGGACTGGCAGCAGCCAGAACATGGCCACAATGTCTTAGACATCAAGGCCACAGCTACCGTGCCGCTGTACCATTTGTCAAAGGACATGAAGGAAACACATTAAAGAGACATACAGAACCCATTGGATAAGAAAGATGGTGTATTAGTCTGAATTTACCCTCCACCTTCTTGGGCTCAAGACCTAATGGGGACCACCAGCCAACCGATTGGTTCAGCTCTAAACGGAGCTACCATGCATCCTAAACTCACCTGACAAGTGCCTTTGTTGGGGGTCCTGCAGCTTGAAACCATGACCCCATTGGCTCTTAGAAGAGCCCTTGTGGCTCTAATAACCGAGCCTTTCTGAAAGGGGGTCCCGCAGCTCAAAAACCAGGACCAGATCTGGTCCTAAAATGGACATTTTCAGGTCTCTGGCGTCTTCCTTCTTTTCCGCCATTGCTGATGATCGGTGGCGACACCAATGATACTGGGAGGTGTCACTGCGGCCACAAGTGAAATCTTATGATTTTTTTTTAATACTTCAATCCTGTGATCTAGGATTGAAATATTAAAGGGCATGTCCACCCCCCAAACTAAAATTTAACCCACTACTGGCCCCACTATACAGTTTGAAAAAGTCCTTACTTTACATCCTTACTCCTTATGGTTGTCCTCCAGTGCTTGTCCAAAGTTCAGGAAACTGAAGGGTAGTGGCTGTTTTCCTGCTCAAATGTGTCTGCCTCCGGGAGAATGACATGCGCTGTGGAGCCCTTTTCCCCCCTCCCTTCCACCATCCGGATCCATCCTTAAGCTTTGCACCTAGCATTAAGGTATGATAGTTCCCCCCCTGCCCAGCTCTAACCGCCATATTATTTATTTAAAAAAGCATTTGGATCGGTACTTACAGCCCTTCGTTCCCATGCCGTTCTCCGTGATGTCAGCCGTGCCTTTGATTGGCTGTGTGTCAGCCAATCACAGATGCGGCTGACGGACCACCCCCCTGCTTGCAAGTTCCCGGCAAGTGACGTGGGAGTGAAGGGCTGTATCGCTCTGAATGCATTTTTATTGAAATAACATGGCGGTAGGGGGTGGGAAGGGGTTAGCTATCATAAAGTAAAAAGTGATTTTTTTTGGTGGACATGCCATTTAACCAATCATATTTGAATATTTTATTAAAATATGATTGGTTAAGATTTCAATCCTAGCAATCATATGATCACACAATAACCAAGCATATTTTAATATGAAAATATGATTGGTTAATGTGTGAAGTATTGAAATCTTAACCAATGACAATCGGATTTGGTCCTTCAGCAAGCCTATATAAATAGGTGCAAACCACCACAGTGACATTGCACA
Organism: Hymenochirus boettgeri; assembly: GCA_019447015.1. NCBI lineage: Eukaryota > Metazoa > Chordata > Amphibia > Anura > Pipidae > Hymenochirus > Hymenochirus boettgeri. Next base: position 207,412,081 of record CM033476.1, read on the forward strand.
GCATTGGCGGAGTTAGTGTCGCCAACGATATCGGCAGCAACGGCGGAGAAGAAAGAAGACGGCAGAGACCTGAAAAGGTTCTTTTTAGGACCAGGGTTGGTGCCTGTTTCGAGCTGCGGGACCCGCCTATCAGAAAGGCTCTTATTAGAGCCACAAGAGCTCTTATAAAAGCCAATGGGGGTCCTGGTTTTGAGCTCCAGGACCCGCAACAAAGGCACTTGTCAGTGCCGAAAGGTGCCGGGGAGGGGGGGTTCTGGTTTCAAGCTGCGGGGGCCCAAAAGACACTTCTAAGGGGAAGGGGGGCCCTGTTTCAAACTGTTACCTCCTAAGCCCCAAAAGGCACTTGTAAGTGCCCCTGGTGGGGTGCGGAGACCCTGACTGTGGAGGTGGGGGGGTCCCTGCCAGTGCGCACACCCCTATGGGGCGTGCTACTAGCAGGACATGCCCCCCCCCCCCCCCCCCCGCCCCCCTCCCCCCGCCATTTTTTGGGAGCAAAACTATGCTTACCAGCAGCATTATCACACTGAAAAGAGTTAAAGTTACCACAGCGCATTTTGGCGAAAACATAAATTGTGATGTTCGCCAGTGTCAAAATGGCGAAGTTAACAGACCTTTAGAAATATGCCCCTTAGTACATACAAATGGGAGAATGAGAATCATAAACAGCCCTTGTGAAAGTAAAAGGTATAAAAGTAAAAAGACAAGTGCAATTACATTGCCTTGAAAAGCTTGCAATCTAAGCAATTTATTTCACACATATAACCTATCGTTGTGTCTTTATGATTGTGGAGGAAGCCAGAGTGCCTAGAGGAAACCCACACAAGCACAGGTAGAACATACAAACTCCTTGCAAATTTATGTCCAAGGGAGAATTCAAACCCAGCCAAGCACTGCAAGGCATCAGTGCTAACCACTGTGTGCTGCCACAATAAAGATCCTTTAGTAAAGAAGTTGTATGAAATACTACACACCCTACTTCTTTACAGCAAAGATAGTGGTTGGGGGCTGTATATGTAGTGACTAAAGAAAAGAATTTAGTTCTGGACAATAGTTACTGTTTGGTGAACCGCTATAGTACAAAATAGTTTTTAATAAGGATTTCCTTCTATAATTCTAATTTCACAGTTTGCTGATAAAAACACAGCAGCAGTTTCACCTGTTTTCACCAATTACTGTATACCAGAAGGCACGACGGACAACACAAAAGACCGGACAGTAACATGCGTGAAAAGCGCTCATGCTTTGAAAAACGATATTGAAGCGCATGAGAAAAGCACTAGTGTATACTAGCCCTCAGGACCATTTTGAAATAAAAGTACCAAGCAGTTTTAGATGAGCTATTCAGGCTAAAAGCTCTTCCAATTGGTCTGGCCCCACTAGGTGCACTGCACTGTTATCTGCTTATTGGAGCGCACGCGATCACCATTTTTGCACAATCCCATGTGCTCCGAAAGTGCAAGATTGTGGGATTGCATCGCAAAATTGTTTCATCGTAATTTACACTTTTAACTTAAAGGTCTTTTAATGTTTTTGCAGGCATTTCTTTTATACATGACCCCTTTTTTGCTGAGAACTGTGGGATTACGAACTCTCTCCATGGCATCTGAAATTTACTTATCGGGTTCACTTTCTGTTGCTTATGTTACCTGCCCAAATGATAAAGTAGGAAAAGACATTGCTCGGTTTGTATTTGCATGTGTATTGAAGCACAGGGATAAATAGCAACATTTCATTATAAAGTATCTATGTTGTTATTGATTAAAAAGGGGGAAGCTGCCTGCATATTAACCATTAACATTTTTGAGAGTAACCTGGAAATAGTTTTGTTAGTTTTTTAATTAAATTAGAGGTGACATGTACTGTATATATTTATGCTGTAAAATGCCTGTGGGATGTTTCTTTTTTATTTTTTTTTTAATGTAGAAAAGTGTCCAAGGGTGTTTGACTCTTTCATGACTATATTTCTACCAGGGAGGAGTAAAAAATATTACCATAAATACAGAAAGGTGTTTGAAGCGTTAATCATTAATTAAAAAAAAAAACAAACTCTGCTGTATTACCTAATTTACTGTAACATGCCTTGTTGCATACATTATGGTTTTATTCATAAAGATATGGGTAAATAACACAAATCACAGCCCTTTTTGCTGCATGTATCTCTTGAACTAGATTACATAGAAAGGTGGGATAGGGCTTGTTTTTGGCTTCATTTCCGCTATTTCTACTTTTCTGTTCAAATATGATAGAAAACCATATAAGAAGACATTTTCTATTTATATAAACATGGGGAATTTTAAGAGTTTTCTAAAGCACTGTACACACCATGCAATATCTCGACCGATAGTTCAGTGTATCGGTCGATTGGGACGAAATAATTGCATGTTTTTTTGTACGCAAACTGACCATTCGTTCGTCCGAATCGGACAAATGCACAATTGGACATGTCCGAAAACCACAGCCGATGATGAAGTCATCTATGGACTGCACACTTTGTAGCGAAATACGGTCGGCCACTATTGCCATGACCAATAGTCCTTCTTCCTGGCTGACCGGTCAGAAGAGCCGAATGGTCAGTCGGGAGGAAACATTGCATGGTGTGAATAATGCTTAACCATAAGGTATTGACATAATTAAAAGGCATGTCCACCCCACCCCATATTTTTTTAGAAAAGATTTGGGGGTGGACATGCCTTTTAACACTTTGGACAAGTTACATCATGAAGACTGTAAGACCCATTTTATTCAATGACTTCATGTGTCTGATGAAATTACATGAATATATTTCCAATGAAACATGGGATATCTAATATTATCTTTTACATTAGGAACATGCAAATCATAAGCAACGTTAGCAATAAATTAATAGCTTTAAGGCATGAACGGCAAGATCCTGAAATGTCCTGTGTTTATCGCCTTTGCTAGGCCACACTAGCACATTTCTCACACATTTACAATCACACATCGTGTTTGCTGTGTTCCATATTCGGAACACATGCGTTCACCATTTTCTTGCCATTAACATGCTTTAATGTGCGTTGTAGTATGGCCTAAATCTTACCTGTTTTGTTAAAATATTTGTCATTGCATTAAACGGGTAGTGGTAGAATGTGCTTTGTTGCAATAGATTACAAATATTTTGATTAGTTACATTAAGCAGAGATATATTTGTAAAGAGCTATGGGTCTTTCATTTACTTTTAGAACAATAGATTTTTTGGCCATGTTAAAAATTGTTTCTATTTAAAATATGAGCCATGCTTATTGTTTTTATTTTTAAACTAAAAAAATGTGAATGGCAATTATGATTTCTATGTAAACTCATGTTGGTTTGTTTAAAGATAACGACTACTTATTGTACACTGTCCGCTTACATTTCTTTGGTTTTCTCACAGAGGTCTTGTGGAACGGAAGTTAGCGGCCTGTGTAAATATTATACCCCAGATCACTTCCATGTAAGTTAAAATAATTTTTCTATATTGCAATATCCCTCTCTAAGCATATAAACCACTGTTGCTCCGCTTTAAAATAAGCAACTCTGTAGAGACTCTACAGTATATATACATGTAATTAGATATTAATAAATAAAAAGAAAAATTGCCAGAGCACAGTTTGCCCTTTAAAAATATTTTTCTTACATCAATTAGATGTTCATACCTCACGTTAGGCAAAATATGTAAGCTCACAGCCAAATCAGGGCCTCTGATTTAATGTAAGCATTATACGTCTGGTACATGCAAAATTAAAGGGTATTTATACTTCCAAAAATCTAATTTTCAAAAACCATGCCTTTAGATAGTGTAATGACCCACTACTCCAACACATTTTTCAGATGTGAAATCCGAGCTGTAGATACTCAGAATTCTTCATTTTAAATAACGGCATGTACAGGGAAAGACCTGTCACTCAAACCAGGTATGCTAATTTCTGTACCTCCAGTGACCTCTTACTAGGATCTCCCAAAACATGTCAAAACATGTATTAATAGAACCCCAAATATAATGAGCTGATTAATCATATTGGTTTTCTGTCTATCTATCTATCTCTGTCTAATCTATCTCTCTGATCTATCTGTCTATCTACCGCACTGTCTATTATATATCAATCTATATATCTGTCTTTCCAATATATATCAATCTATATATCTATCTGTCTCTCTGTCTATCTATCATCTGTCTCTCTATGTATCTACAGAAGGTAGAAGTGTCTCACACAGTAGCAGCAGCAGCCCCTCCCTCACACACTTTCATAGCATGTACTTAAAAAGGGAGAGGGAGAAGTGTCTAACAGCAGCAGCAGCCACACCCGCTCTCAGTAGTGTCAGGAAGATATGTTAATGAGCTCTATAGTGTCGGGCTGAAAGGGCTATTTATGTAAATGAATGAATAAAGTGTCAGCTGCATTACAAGTGGGCAGTGACTAAGGGAGGTGGGGGCCACATTGGAGAAGTTACTAAACATTAAAAATTCACTAACAAAGCAGGCACAGACACACATGTAAGTGACATCATTTTACTACCCTGACATTGTACTTTCAGATTATACAAAGTTGTTTCAGTGAGTATAGTGACCCTTTAAGTTCCCCAGCAAGCAATGTAATATGACATTACCATAACTTACCATTAAAAGTAGTTCTACGGAGAAGGCATGGAACTTTTTTTAGGGCATGCCCACCCCCCCAACTGAAATTTTCCATGTTAGCAAAAATCACGAGCGAAAACGCATGCGCAAACACGTGAAAAATGCGCTAGTGTGGCCTAGCCCTTAAGGTTTGTACATGTGCGATTGCTGATGATCTGCTAGGTGGATTTGCCAACAAGGCCCAACCAAACAGTCATTTTGCCAGATGAAGTACCCATATACGGCACGATCGTCGGCCAAAAATGATGTTCATACACGTGTGTATGAGGCTTTGCATACACCTGAGTAATTAAAGTACAAAATACCTCCCCAGCCTACCCCTCTGCTATTAAAACTGCTAGGTCTCCACCCCTGGGTTAACATTTATTAGTTTAAAATTACTAATCGCTGGCCATTTATAGCTCCAGAGATTTTTCCGATTTAGAGTTGTGAAGCCATTCCCCCCCCCCCCCCCCCCTTTCTCTGCCTATGGACACCTTAGGGAGTGTAGGTTTTTTTTCAGGCTTGTGGCTAACTTTAAAGATTACAAAGAAGTTTGGATGTATAAAGAATGTGGCTTTATTGGGATGGGGTAAAGGGGAAAGCCTTATTTTTTTCCCCATGCCCAGTGGTGCCCCATATCTTTTCAGATCCTAAAAACACCCCTGAAGTACAGAGAGAACGAGTGTGTTCTTTGGATATGAAATTAAATTTTTTGTGTTTACTACTTCATAAAAGTTTATATCCTGTCATTTTAATGTAATTTCTGGCCCCTTTTGCTTTGGTAGATATGAGTGGAAGGGAAAGATTGAAGAAGATAATGAAGTATTGCTGGTGAGTATAATTAACCTTAAGTATAATCACTGCTGGTTTCCACATCACAATGTTGTTGGTCATTCCTTTCTTTAAAAAAAAAAAAAAAAAAAAAAGTCATCTGTAAGCCATGGAAGCGGAGTCTGTCTGCCTTTCAATACTGAAGGGTGTTGGAATACCGTAGTCTTCCCATTAATTGGACTTTACGGGACAAAAATATAATTTATTTGTAAGCCCACTCAATTGAGGACTAGAGAGGCAAAAAGATTGTCAGGTAGTTGACGCCTTAATCTTTATGATAAATATAGGTCATGATACTACCAACAAATTCAGTAGCACCAGAATAGTGACACAACCAACATAGAGCTTTATCGTTCTTTTAATAAAACAAATATTACTAGAGAGAAAATTGATTACTATTTTTATTGCTATTAGCCAAAGAGAGAACAAGGGTGACACCGATGAGAAGGATAGACTAGGAGCAGAGACTAGTAAATTGTAAACTTGGCAACAACCCTTTTGTATACCACACATTTCTAAATTGCTTGATTTGTAGCAAAGAGGAAATGTGTTTATTTGGACATTAAATGTGAAAGCCACATTTTAGGGGTGGACCAAAAGTTACAAGCTTTTTTGTATTCATTTTGATATGCTGTATAACAAAAACCCAATTGGACTCTTTCGTTTAAATATAATGAGATTTCACCTTATGTCTCTCCCCAGTTTCCTCTAGACTGTAAGCTAGTAAACTTGGGCAAGGCCCTCTTTCCTTTTATATCATTGGTATTGTTGTAAATAATCATAAAATAAGCAATCCCCATAAAAATTCAAAACAGATAACTTTATTCATAAAAATACGGAAGTAGTCTCTAAAATGACATCCGCTATTGAAAAACACAATATAGTAATGGCTGGCCAGCCTAATATTATAATCATAAAATAGAGTAAAATTCAGAACCAAAGTTTGAGTCCATACATATATTCAAGAAAATGTAATATTATCGTATTGTTCATATATCACAAGCACTCTTGTGCTGTTGTTGCTGATGCTGCATATTTCAGTTCTATAATGATAGTTGGTTATAATATATAATTTCCAACCCTATATGAGTCCTCAGTATATTGTATTCAGGTGTTGTCACCAATAATGTGCAGTAATCTCTATTTTTATGCAAGATATAGGGATATCTTGTAATACTATTATATATACACTCTTGAATAATAGTTTTAATGGAACCAACCAGTTTCCTTTTCCAAGCCGCTGACTCTGAGGTATAAGCCCCAGGAGTGTTTTTTTCACAAAACAAGTCTGACTTTTATAACACTTTTATATCACCACTTAGTTGTTCCCATTTTTAGCACTTGATTTAATGCTGCAACAAATATAAGGTACGGTACTTATCCCGTTCCACAATGTATCCTGTAAGAGCTGCCCGGTGATGATCGTCAGTCGTGGACCAAAAACGCTGCTATTTCTATATTATCATTAAGTCCCCTAGGTTTTAAAGAATCCCATTCAAATATATATTTTTGTTCTAGTTTTATTAATAAATAGCTCCCTTCAAAAGTACTATTGTGATACTTGTAATTGTGCACTATTACAAGTATCACAATATTAATTTTGAAGGGAGCTATTTCAAAGTGGTGGAAGGTGTGTCTTTGGGGAGGAGGGAATATTGTTTACTGTGAGAAAGTTGAGTATTACAGTTCCACACTATTTTGTATATATGCCTTTTTTCTTTTTTCTCCCCTAGGCCGCTAACTTGTACTTTCTGTTCCCCTCCCGCCCCCTCCCACCCGTATGTAGTAATTCATTGGCTAAAGCAGAGCTTTGTGAGTGGGAGAGGGACCTGGTGGCCATAGCAAATCAGCAATCGCTGCACATTTAACAGAGACCGGTAAGGCTCTGTTGTGTGCCAAATAATGTGCGTTGTGTAAATTTAATATGGGGATGCAATACTGCCTAACTTGAAAAAAAATATGTTGTTTTATTTTGCCGCCCCTGGTGGCTGTGCCGCCCTAGGCCGTGGCCTAGTGGGAAATCTGGCCCTGCCAACCAATCAGATCTTCTTTAACATTTGAAAGCTAACATCTGATTGGTTGGGGCAAAATTAGCACCATTTTAAACGATAAGAACTTTTATTGAATAACCCTGTTTATCTACAGTAGAGCCATACATCGTATAATATTTATGCTGCTAACCTACAAAACTTAACTGAGAGAGACCGGGAAATAGTGACGTCATTAGAGCGGGACCAGTTGAGCAGCATGGACACCCGAAAGACTCCCCAGACTCCAGCCAAACAACGCCACAAGTCCTGTGAGTAAAACCGCTCCTGTAGCGGTCTGCACAGAGTCAGCGGAGTCACAGACTTTTGGGGGATTGAAAGGCTCCACAAAAGGGATTGCCGAGGTCCACGACTGACGATCATCACCGGGCAGCTCTTAAAGGATACATTGTGGAACGGGATAAGTACCGTACCTTATATTTGTTGCAGCATTAAATCAAGTGCTAAAAATGGGAACAACTCAGTGATTTTGGTGATATAAAAGTCTGACTTGTTTTGTGAATAAAACTGCCCCTGGGGCTTATACCTCTGAGTCAGCGGAGTCACAGCTTGGAAAAGGAAACCGGGTGGTTCCATTAAAACTATTATTCAAGAGTGTATATATAAGACTATTACAAGATATCCTTATATCTCGCATAAAAATAGAGATTACTGCACATTATCGATAACAACACCTGAATACAAAATACTGAGGACTCCTATAGGGTTGGAAATGATATATTATAACCAACTATCATTATAGAAGTGAAATATGCAGAATCAGCAACAACAGCACAACAGTGCTTGTGATATATGAACAATACGATAATAATATTATTACATTTTCTTGAATATATGTATGGACTCAAACTTGGTTCTGAATTTTACTTTTTTTTATGATTATATTAGGCTGGCCAGCCATTACTATATTGTGTTTTTCAATAGCGGATGTCATTTTAGGGACTACTTCCCTATTTTTATGAATAAAGTTATCTGTTTTTAATTTTAATGGGGATTGCTTATTTTATGATTCTTATGTTGGACTGTCTATACTAAGCAGTTAACAACCGTGGAGGGACCCCACGGTTATCCCACTATATTGTTTAATTAGAAGGAGGGTATTCACATTGTCATTATTGTTGTAAATAACTCCTCAGTTCCACACTCCTTGAGTTCTGCATGTACTTATATGCATTACCCTTGTATAGAATACAAATGACTTTGTATTTATGTACTACCCTTGTTTGTAACATTTATGACTTTGTAATAGTAAAGCACCACATAAGATATATATATCAATTATAATAATTGTCCTACAGGAATAATAAATAACCTTTGGTTAAGATAAGGCAACAATCTTCTATGGTAGGTTGCTGTGTTTCCAAAAGTTCATGTTTTTAAATGACTTGCCTTTGTGGTTGTGACTTCGCTTGAGAACAAAAGGAGAGTATAAGTCACCAGAAGCCCTGCCCCTTTCCCATGATTGGGCCCCACACACCTGGATGAAAGGTTAGAATTATTTGCACAGTCCTGGCTGTGCAGTTTAAGCATGACAATCTGATCACTTTCCCTTTCTCCATGTTCAGGCAAAACCTGAAGGCAAATCATGTAAAAAGTTTAACAATCATTAAACAGATCGTTAAAGGCTAAAAAGCGATACAGTGCCTTTATAACTATGGCCCCAAGCTCCTTCCTTTTTGTAGTAGAAATCTGTCACAGACAGACTTAGAATACTGCAAATTACAGTAGCCTATCCTGTGTTGCATTTTTTTTCCAGTGGTAAGCAGTACCATCAGTATACTAGATATTTCCATTTATAGTAGACAGTACCATCACTATGATTGCTGCCTTATTGAAATTTCTTAAACTTGTGTTAATTTATAACTTTTTATTTTTAGATGATCAAGACCAGATCCTCTAAAGTTTCTGCTTTGACAGAATATGTAAGGTAAATTAAAATAAGTTATTAGTTGCCAGGGGATACATGTAGCTATTTTTATTAAAGTTCATTTTTGTTTTGTACAGGTCAGTTCATCCTTATGAAGTCAGTGAAGTCATCAGCCTTCCTATTGAGCAGGGGAACCCACCATACCTTAAATGGGTTGAAGAAATTGTCCCAGAATAAAAATCTGATTACTATATTTCTTGTATATGCAAGAAAATAAATGGTGTTTAAGTATTAACTGATTCTTTGTGCTTTTATTTTTCAAAGGGAAATGGCTGGTTTCATATACTAGAAAAAAAATTCGTACTACCCTGTTTCCCTATTAACATGATTTGGGCAGAAACAAAAGTGGAGCGTCTTAAAAGCTTTGAGAAGTGTCCATCTCAAAAGCAAATCATTCAAGCAAATCTTTGGGTGGTATTTTAAAAGGACCAATATCTGTAATTGGTGATATTGATCCTTATCTCCGTCAAAAAAAAATACTAATACCAGATGGTATGGCCGCTCGGCTTACTCTCATTGATGACAGGTATTTTTGCAGCAATCTTTAAATACCAATAATGGTATATTGCAGTCACGGCGTTACTTTACGGATGCAACATAAATAATGATGTTGCTGTAAAAACAATCTGTCATAATTTGCCAATACTGACCCTCAAAAAAACTGCCTTTATTTGCTATGTTCACACTTGAAAAGTGCAGGGGAAAAATACTTCAGTGTGATATGCTTTTATTATTTCCCCCCTGCGATTGGCATTTGCAGTTCAGTTCTATGCAATTGAAACATACTGCATGTAGTATAAAAGTTTAAAAAATGTAGTGGATATGCTAAAATATGTTTCTTATGGGGAAAAGTGTCTTCTTTTGGACAGAAATGCAGTGTGAATAACATCAAACAAGAAGTGTATATGAATTAAATGATTTTTATCTATTACTTCCCCGGAGTTTCCTTTCCTGGCCATCCTTCTAGGCAGCAGTAACTAAAGGGTTAAGCTCCCCTGTAATGCCAGTAAGTAGAAGAAAAATACACCCCAATCTAATAACTCTCCTCCCCCTCACCTCCACCAGTCCACCTTAAAGCTAAGTAAGGTAAAAAATAGAAGGTAGGGTCTGCTGCCTGGAAGGATGGCCAGGAGAGGAGACTCCCCGTAAGTATTAATAGGATTTTACACCTTCCTGGCCATCCCCAGGCAGCAGTAACTAAAGGGTTAATACCCAAGCAATCCAAAATTAAAAGGGTGGGAATCAAACAAGATGCAGAGAAATTAAATGTAATCAATGTTAACTCTAGTAACTGCTTTAAAACTCCATGCCCAAAAGTAGCCTCTGATGCTAACCTAACATCTAACTTTTATAGTGTCTAACAAAAGTCGAAGAGGTGGCCCAAGTCGCTACATTGCACACAGCCTCCGTTGTGGCTGCCGTTCATGATGCAGCAATACCCCTGGTAGAATGAGCAGTGATCTTATGGGGAAGTGTCTTGCCCTGACTCTCAAAAGCCGTTTGAATGGCCTGAACAATCCATCTCCTTATAGTTGCTGTCTTGGCGGCCTCATCCTTGCTAGATTCAGAAGGTAGGACAAACAGAGATTTAGATTTTCTGAATTCAGAATTCTTTTCCAAATAGACCCTCAGTAGCCTGAGCTGCTTCTGTAGACAGATTTGTGAGCACTATTGGATGGATCCATCCACCCTCAATCTCATTAGCAATGGAAACCATGGCCGCCATGGCCAATGCGGGAAGTTTGCAAGGACATGGACCCTGATTGACAGAACTTTCCTCAATAGAGGAAAGTGAGGGAATATGCAAGCCCTCAAGTTGGTCCATCTTGGACTAGTGCATTGGTCGCAAGTGCGGCCTTGTCGTGGAACCTCGAAAAGTAAAGTTGCACCTTCCTTTTCCCCTCTGATGACATTAAGTCCACCTCTTGTGACCCCTATCTGTGGACAAGCATATTGAAAACATCCTGACACAGACTCCATTGCCTCCGAATCCTTTTCCTGGAGAGGACATCTGCCTGAACATTCTGGGAACCTAGAAGATAAAGGGCTAGAAGATAAAGTGTAACAAATTCCTCTGCACCCATAACATAATTGGGGTTACTTCCTCCATTGGACTGGAGCTCTTAGTCCCCTCGTTTCTTGATATAGCTGTCTGCCACCTGATTGTCGTCCTCACTCTCATTGAGGAACCGTGAAGTAATGAATGGAATGCCTTCAGAGCCTGGTGTATTGCCTTAAGCTCTAAAACTCCTGATAGAAGGTGCAAGAGGTCTTCCTCTCAACGACCCTGAACTATGAAGCCCAACAGGTGAGCCCCCCAACCAATTCCCTCAGGCGTTCGAATATAATCCTGTCCACTCTGGCTCTCGAATAGGCATTCCCATCCTAAGAGGACTTGGAATTCTCCACAAATTTAGGGCCCTCTTGAATTTCCAATTTAGGCCCTTGGAATTTCAAATTCAATACAATCTGATTGAGATTTTGATTGTTCTTGTTCCACCTCCTCAAAAAGTAGAGTTGCTGATGCCTCATCCTCCATTTCGCCCTTCTCAATATCCTGATCAAGAAGACTAAGAGACTCAAGAATTTCATTAGAACCTGAGCTGATACTCTGAAATGATGAAAAAGGTCTTCTTCCATATTGGAAATTTTGGTTATTTTCTGCTTCGGCAGGAGGCATTTGTGAGATCTATTGTACAGAGCCAATCCCCTGGCATGATGGCTGCCTTTACCGTTTGCAAAGTCTCCATCTTGAAACTTCGAAAAATTATATATTGGTTGAGCCTTCTCAACCAAGTCCAGGATGGGGCGTAGACCTCCTGAGGCTTTTGGTACCAAAAAGAGTGGAGAGTAGAGACCCTTTCTCCGTTCTTGAATAGGTACTGGAGCAATAGCATCCTTGATCAGCAGCTGCTGAACATACTGGAACAATAGAGTCCTCTTCCGAGGACACAGATGAAGAGTAGTTTGCATAAAGAAATATTTGTTCGGTTTTGTTCCGAATTCTAGGCGATAAACCCCTAATAACAACCGAAAGAACCCAGTAGTCCTTGATATGCTTTGCCCATATTGCACTGAAATAAAGCAGTCTGGCTCCTACTGGTGCAACACAAGCATGCTGACTTAGCTTGTTTAGGGGACCTAGGGCCCTATTTATAAAAGATCGTTATCGAAAAAATAACGATCGCTATCATAAAATAACGACCGTTATTTTCCGATAACGCCCAGTATTTTCCGATAACGCCCGGTATTTTCCGATATCGATGTCGTTATCGGAAAATACCGGGCGTTATCAGGAAAATAACGGTCGTTAATTTACAATAGCGATCATTATTTTTTCGATAACGATCTTTTATAAATAGGGCCCCTAGAGACATTGAGCTTGAAACCTAAAAAAAAAAAAAAAGTGAGTACTGGTCTTCTTGTCAATTAGAGGCTCTAGTATATTCTCTCCCAGGACGATATGCCCTGGCTTTCTCTCTTCTTTGTCATGCCCCTCTACTAAATGATTTCTTTTGTTGCTCATAAAATCTTCTTGGTCCCTAAGGCAAAATGGAGCTTTTACCACCCGTTGACTTGGCTATAATATAATCCAAGGCACTTCCAAATAAATGACCTTGTTGAAACAGAAGCTTACATAACGATAACTTTGATGGTGTGTCAACGTTCTGAAGGATACTGATAGCACCATACCCCAAGCTTGAATCTTGGTTAGGTTTGCTGCTGACTCCATCATAAAGTTGGCTGCAAGCCTAAAATCTACTAGGCTTTGAAGAAGATATTCTCTTCTAATTCCTTCCTTAATATCTTTCCTCTCTGTCCAAACAGCCAGAGCTTTAGAAACAGATAGTAGAACCACAGAAGCTCTACAACCTGCCCGAGGTTACATATGCTTTTTTTTTTTTAGCTCCCCTTCCATGCGACGCTCCATTGGGTGCTTTAGAGCTGAAGCATCCTCAATCGGTTATGTAGACCTGCTGGAGAGTCTAGCTACCGGAGCATCAACATTTGGGGCTTTAGCCAGAGCTGAAGAAAATCCTCTCGAAATGGATATAACTTGTCAAATTTAGCTTAATCAGACACCCGCCTGAAAAACCTTTGCCATTCTAGCTTGATAAGATCCTCCACCTCTTGATGACCGGGGAACACAGGTCTTTTCTTTCCATGGAAAAGAACTAAAGTGGGTGGTTGCTCCTCCTCCTCAATGGTAAAGGCTTGTTTAACTGACATGATTAAGGAACTGCCTTAAATTGAACCCAGACTCCTCTGGCTCCTTAGACACTAAAGCTTCAGAATTCTCTTGATTTGGCAAATCATCCTCCCTAATTGTAGCGGAAGAACGGGCAGAAGCTTTCTTAAAGGGGAAGTTTAGTGGAAATACATATGCTTTTAACAAAAAAGAGCAGTATTTTTCCATCCCAATGACCTTAACCTGTCCATTCGCCATTTTGTCTGTGTATAAATAAATGCTTCCTAAATACCGACTTCCTGTATGCAGGACCCCTAGTAGAGACCTTTATGGTTTTGCCCTTGACCCAGTGCCTGGGTTGATTCAGATGCTCAGTAGAGATCTGAGCATGTTTGACCCATCCAACAGCCAATCATTAGAAATTACTGTTAGGAACATTCCAAGGAAGTGGTGCATCCTGGGAAGACAGGATGTCAACAGCGGGGAACAGCAAAGGGTATGAAATCAACTGATTTTTCAAAATGGGAGAGAATATCTAGAATAACTAGGTATGTATAATATAAACTAATAATTTTTAAAATATTGATATTTTCCACTGAACTTTCCCTTTAAATCTCTCAGCCACAGCCTGGGATATCCATATTAGGATTTCGGGCTGTTCCTTACTTGGACCAGCCCTAGGTTGCTCCTTATCTTTTGTGTGTGACCTTTCAGCCTCTGGTGGATCCTCCTATAATAGATCAGACATACACTGATAGCACAACTGGGTTGGAACAGGTTTCACAATTCCTCGACTTGGGACTAATACTTCTTAGTCTCTTCCTGGAAGCCTTCCCAGAAAAAAACAAACACAAAGAAAATCTTCTGCCCTTTCAAAAACAGGCAGCTTGACAATTAGACACTGCTCCTTTAAATCTTCACTGCATAGCAAGAAGTACTTACCATCTTCCCTAGACTCTTTTTCTTGTTGGCAGCCAGCTCCATAATGGGATCCACAACAGACGCTGCTTGTGAGTATCCTTTTAAAATTTCACGGGTCGAGCGGAAATTATGTCATCGTGCCACCATGTGGCTGCGTTCCAGCGGGGGAAGAGGCCAGATGTCAAAGTTAATGGGGAGGTGGATCCCACTTGAGAGGGCGCTCAGCTCTCACAGCACCAGAACTTTGACCACAGGGTGCAGGGACTGCAGCCGGTAGGAACCACAAGAGCATGTAGCTAGGAAAATCAAGACTGCTGGAGGTGAGGGGGAGGGTTTTATTAACTTGGGATGTTTTTCTTCTACTTACTGGCATTACAGGGGGGCTTAAAGGACAACTCCACCCTCATAAGAACATATTTTAGAAAGAATGGCCTCTTTAAAATATGCTGATATATCATACTTTGTCCTATGAATTCATTACTGTATGCCTGCTATGCTTCTGGATGCCTTATGGAACAATTTAGAAACCTGTACTGAGCAGGTACTGAGCCCGGGCATGATAGGGGATTAACATTCAGTCATTGTCTGTGATGTCAACTGTCAAATCCATAACAGACAGTTACTAACTAGAAGAACCAGAAAGGGGAAACAGGACATTGTGCAAGATTTCAGGTTAGACTTATATTTCACATTTCAAATTATTACCGTTTAGGGTTTTGGGGGGTGATTTACCTGTATGTAAGTTTTCATTTTAGGGCTGGACTTGCCCTTTAACCCTTTGGTTACTGCTCCCTGTGGATGGCCAATAATATTTAGTTCTCCATTATTTTAGGAATCGCTTCAACATTTGTATCAGCATTTTCTAATAGTTTCTACTTTTACTTTTTGCAATAAATTACCCAAGACAGCGGGAACTGAAAACACTCCTTTATGTCTGTGATTATGATTTAAAAAAAAAAAGGTACAAAATCGCCATGGTAATAAAACGCTAAATACACAAGTTTTGCGGAAACATTACTCAGTTTTACAGGCAGCCAACCAATTAGCAAATGCTTTTAATAATTTACCAGTTCCTATGTTGTAGCTTAATCAGCCATGGCAACCTGATGCCATAACATTTTTAGATAACTTTTAAAAAGTATTGTCTTACCATATATTCAGAAAAAAGCAGACAGGTGTATAATGTAGGATATGGGGACAAAATTTAAAAGACCGTTTTTTTTTGTATATTGTGTACCTGCATTTTATAATTGTATTGAAGGTAGTAGCAAGTACCTTCAGTTCTTCAGTAGAAGCAGTGTTGAATTTATCCATAAGCATTTGCAGGTGTTGCTTTCTCCTCTGTTTCCCTTGCTCCTGCAAAGGTACACCACACCCAAAAGTCAGTGAGTCAAACAGATTGACCAAAAGTGCTTGCAATCAACTTCAACAGCTCTCCATCAACTTAAGAATTAGAGAAATGTTTGATCCTACAATCATAAAATGCATGTACACATTTAGGAAAAGCATTCTGCAGTATAATAGTCCTTTAACAGAAAGGACATGTACAAGTATTAAACTACCTTTCTTACAAAAAGACCCTTTATTTTCTGTAAACCTATTTGTGCAATGTTCTCCTTTAAGTTCAGTAAATACCCATCTGCACAGTAAGATTTGTACAATGAAGCGCTTGTAGTCTGTTGTGTATTCTTTACATGCTTTTAAAAGAGTGAAATAAGAAAGAAGCCCTACTGTAACCTGATTGGCCTTACTGGAAGAGAGGCATCTTACACAAAAAGTCTACTTTTATGCAGCCTAGCAAATTGCTTGGAATCTAACAAACAGAAAAAATAGTGTATCTAGATGAGTGTTACAGAGATATCTATGTTTTATTGTAACCAGTAAGACTGGCACTGATAAGTAAGGGGGAAATCTCTTTGTGCTTCAGTTGAAAACACCTAGCACATCTTTGAACCACATGCTAGAACATGGAAAACGTTATAGGTTTGTATTAAAACGTTTGGTTTCCTATAGTAACCCTGTCCTTAATACAGTTGTGAAGATATCCTGATGTGTTTTTATTTCCTATGCACAAGGATTGGCATTTAAAATATTAAAATAGACAACATTTGGAATATATCCTACCCTATCATACTATGTGCTGTGAAATGTTTTATTTTTTTAAGATTTAACTTGAAATTTCCTTAAATTCCTTAGTGGGACGATCATTTACCAGAAAGTGTTACATGAAAAAAATGTCTAAATGTGACTTCCTAACAGTTAAACACAACTGGTGATCAGAACCTATATAACTGTAAGGTTACAGAAACAAATTTTCTATATAAGACAATCCCGCAGACACATCCTGGAGTCCTGAAATGATCTAATGAAATATTAATTATGTTCTTGAATACGGCTCTCCTTTTGGAATGTAGTCTTGAAGGTGTCACTGTAGATAACACACACGACATGACAAAAAGCACAAGCACAGCTATATACATGCTTTTTAAGTGTTCTGAGTAAATCAAGGAGAGCTTTATGTAAGATTTGGAGGACATGGGATCTTTATAGGAAGTATGCAAGATAAAGCCAAGCTTGTGTGACTTTGGACAAGTTCTTTAGCTCATCTAAGCTCTCAAAAAATGTCTCCTCCTTCCCATTCAACAAGGTATTGTACTGCCCCCTGAACAGTCACCCTACGTGCCAATACACGCATTCCTTCCTCTGCAGATTCTGACCATACACCGCCTTCTGGAGATACAGATGAGGAAGGCAGGGGGATGGCAATCTGGGGGATACTACAAGAAGCTGTGGATGGACCAGAAGTCTCAATTGTTTCACAGAGTACTTGTGTGTCCTGTACATCAAAAGGGATGTCACTGTAAGATGGAAACAAAAAAAGAAAATTTAAAAGTATTTTAGTACATGCAACTACACATGCAGGGAATGTGCACTGTCCAATTATCTATTCAAATAAACAACAATTGATGCAGCTTTGCATATCATATGTATAAATACATATTTCCCCCATCCAAACTGAGAATATAGTCACCTTAAAGGGCATCTATAATGAAAAAAACACATTGGCTCATTGCAAAGTTAAATTCATGCACTTGGTGCTGCCTTTATCCTACCTCTGTCAGTGACTGTTTTTCCATGGTGTCAGATTCTGTGCAGCACTCCCCCCTTCCCCCTCCCCTCTGTTACTTCCTCCATGTCTTAACTCCAGCTAACCGACAAGCTTATCATGTGCAGTAGGGGTTAAAAGTTCAACATCCTGAAAAACGCACCCACGTTCAGTGGCCAATAGAAATCAAGCTGTCCTGGAGACACGGATCTCTCCGTGTCCTGCTAAAATAAAGTTCTCTCTTTGTGACCCATCATCAATCAGTGAAAGCTATCAAGAAGGGGGTCAAGTACAGCCTTATTTCTGCCATCAAAGCTACCTCTCTCCCCCTGCTAATGCTTATCTGTGTGTGGAGGAGGGAGGGACTTGAGCAGGGAAGAGGGTCACGTCACAGATTTGATTGTCAGTACAAGTAGGAGTAGAGGAATGCAATCACATACTCTTCTAACTTGTGTATCTCAGTACAGAGGGAATCTGAAAAAGTACAGAGGGAATCTGAAAAAAGTGACACTGGGGGGTTGGGGAGAATTATAGAACACATGGAAGGGGGAAAAAAGTTATTATTCTCACTATAGATGCCCTTTAAACCAGGTCATGATCCCTTCTAGCTGTCCCCCTCTGCAACCTGGCAACCCCTCCAACATCATCCCATTCCCTATTATGGGGTTGGCTACTGGGCCAGAAGAGGTGTTTCCGCTGCATTGGAGTAAAAGAGAACTTCAATTCACAACTGAATTATAGCTTTAGTGTGTACAAGCTATAGCAATACATTTTCATTTCCAGCAACTGAAGAATTGTTTTACCAAATGTTTTTTCAGCATTAAATTGTCTTAATTCAACATGCACTAATTATGACCAATCCTAAATGCTGAACAAAATATGTGAACAATGATTTGAAGAACAATCTGCATACCTAAAGCTAGAAATACGAGCAGTCGTTCTTCCGATCGGATTTACAATCAAAGGCAAAAATCAGATATCTGATCGGAAGAACCAAACAAAGTTCCTCACTTTGAGGCCTTGATCTTTCTGCAGATTTCAGCTTGAAACCTGCAGATAAGTTGGGACAGAAGATGGGGTTGGTGAAAAATTTTCTGCCTGGCCCAATCTTCGTTATTCCGATAGAGCACTGAACAACAGGTTTCGCCATTTCAAGTTATCCGATCAAAATGTCATTCCTGTGTATTGAGTGCTCAATGGAAATGTCCAGTCTTTTTAAAAATTGTTACTTCAGTGCTACCTTCTAAAAGCCGTTTATTAATGCCTTTTTTTATCAGCATTTTTATAATAAATAGGTTCACCTAGTAATTATTTATCTGTAAAGGTTTTGAGGGGCATGAATATTTCAGTAAAAACTACATAATATTTATATTAGGAGTTTTTTTTTTTTTTACATAAGCTTGATATGATTAGCATTGGTCGCCAACAGAACATGTGAGACGACACACAGACATCCCTTTAGTCTGGAAGAAAAGAATTACAGGGAGATTCAATAAAAGTTCTTATTGTTAAAAATGCTGCTAATTTTGCCCCAACCAATCAGATCTTATTTAACATTTGAAAGCTAACATCTGATTGGTTGGGGCAAAATTTGCACCATTTTTAACGAACTTTCACTGAATAACCCTGGGTGTCTTTAGTTTAGAAAGGGTTTTTCACTGTAAGAACAGTAAAACTATGGAACTATCTTCCATTGGACACTGTGATGGCAGGTTCTTTGGATAGCTTTAAAAAAAAGCTGGATGAGGTTCTAAAAACATAATGTTGCATGATACTATATAAGTTGGAGTTGATCCAGGGATATTTCCAATTACCACTTGG
Source organism: Hymenochirus boettgeri (assembly GCA_019447015.1). Lineage (NCBI taxonomy): Eukaryota > Metazoa > Chordata > Amphibia > Anura > Pipidae > Hymenochirus > Hymenochirus boettgeri. The sequence continues at coordinate 207,431,542 of CM033476.1, forward strand.
AGTCCGGAAGGATTTTTTTCCGCCTTTATACTGGGTTTTTTATGTGGGTATTGCCAAGTAGGTTGGACTAGATATATATACTAAGTTAGTTTCTAAACATGGACAATATGCAAATACTATACTATGACTACAATGTTTCTTTATTCCATGCTGTACTCTTACCTTGACTGCAGAGATGCAGCAACAGACCCAGAGGTGTTAGAAGATGGGTGGAAAGAGGCAAACATCCTTATGGGAGGGCTAGCAATTAAAAAAATGTGGTCACAAGTGTAATAAAATCAAAGTTATATAACAATACAAATAGTCATACATGTCACTGAAGGCAAAAATACAGTAAAATAATGTACTGTATATGTCTTTACAAATCTATTTTTCATCACTACTTCTATCCATTCTCCTCCATGACTAGAAACCTCTTCTGCCATGGCCAAACAAAAATAAAAAAAATCATCTCAGTTCTATAGGTCAAGCCAGTGGATTTAGTTGTAGCTAAACAATATGGTGTCCCAACTTCATGTACAGGTGAAAGGAAAAGAGTGGTCCCTGATTTTATGCCTTATGCATTCTAAGTACTACAATATCTTTGCGAGAAATTAATTTCATGGAAAGCACGACATTTTAATTAATACAGTCTTTAATGCTACTTGTAAATCCACAACAATTTATGTAATACACAAAAAAACACTATAGGAATTTATAGAAATAAATTATCGGAATTAGGAAGGAGAAGTCAGAAGAGGAAAATTAAAGTAGCTTAAAATGAAAATACTAAATAAGGCACAGATTAGTAAAGAAGTAAATGTAAGATACAGATAGATAGATTGTGGAAAAAAAATATTTAAAAAAATTAGATAAAATGGATTCTGTTCAGCAAATTTAGAATTGTGAGACACTTGCCAACATACATGATGTATATTTTTAAAGGATAAGTATGCTGTAAAAGTTAACGTTTAGTTAGAAGCTGCAGCTTTAGAAAAACTTAGAAATCTTTTTTTTCATATGCCCGTCCAGAGCCTACCTTTCCTGCTTTAAAGTTGCTGACATCTTGATTCTGCCTAGTTGAATGTGTAACTCCGCCCCTTCGAGATTTCCTGGCTCCTCCACCTTCATTAGTCGCAAAAGGTAATCTCGGTTGGTTCCAAGCGTGCATGCGCATGACGTTGGTGCGCACGTGACGTCAGTGCGTGCACGGATGTGTGCGCGAGTGACGTCATCTCACACACACGGCGCAATGACATCATGCGCGCACATGTCCGTGCACGTACTGACATCACACCGTGTGTGCGCGCGATTGGAACAAACAGAGATTAAAAAAATACATGCCAAAAGTTTTGTTAAAGCTGCAGCTTCCAACTAAACTTAACTACTCTTTACAGCATACTTATCCTTTAATGTTCTTTAAAGGGGAACTATGGTCCAAAAATGACTTAAGGTAAATTGATAGGAATTGCTCCCATGAGAGTTTTTGCAGATTATATCCATTGTTTATTTTGCATAGTTTTGAAGATATTTACATGTTTGTGTGTGATATGGCAGCAGCATCACCAGGTCCCCTGCACTTCCTGCTCTGAAACTTGTCACTCAATGTCTTGTGTCTCCTTCTCCCCTTTGCAGCCCCCCTGGTCCCTCCCACTCATGGACCCCATGGTCCCTCCAGTTGCAAGCCCCCCATGGCCCATTATCTTACAGCCCCATGTAGCCCCACCCACTCGCGGGTGCCGTGGCCCCGCCCACTTGTGGGTGCCGTGGCCCTGCCCACTCATGTGTGCCAAAGCGACGCCCACTTGCAGGTGCCAAAGCCCCGCCCACTCATGGGTGTCTAAGCCCCGCCCACTCATGGGTGTCTAAGCCCCGCCCACTTGTGGGTCCTGTGGGCTGCTCAGACACCCCCCCCCTTACAGGAATACTCTGTGGAATCAGCCTTTTCAGGTAGAGTGAGAACTCTTTTTTCACAAAAGGAAGTTTCCTGTGAGTGAAACAAACTAGAATGAGTGTCCCTTGTTGTAAATGACCTTGATCTCAAGGACATAGAAAAAGAAGGACATTGAAACAAGAAGGGCAATCACTTGTGCGTCACTGTGCTGTTGTGGTATATTAGAAGGGACAGTTTTGTCGGTACCATGCAATGTGCATCCTGCCACATGTATAGGAACCTGGAGCAGACGTTCCGGGGAACCTATGTCAGTGTCAAGTGTGAGTGGGTTGCCCGTTTGGAAGCGGAGGTGGAGAGTCTAAGGGTACAGCTTGCAGCATTGCAGGGATTGGCAGAACTGGGGGGTCAGCAGGCACTGGCTGGGGCCAGTATAGAGGTGGGTGGAAGTGGGACAGGGAAGGTTGAGTGGAAGGTTGATGTGACAATCTAGATAGATTGTCACATTGGGCTGCTAAGTGGCAGATGAAATTCAATGTTGTTAAATGTAAGGTGATGCATTTTGGACTTAAAAATCCTTGTGCTACTTATACTATAAATGGCTCTGTGTTAAGTGAATCCCTGTTGGAAAGGGATCTTGGAGTTTTGGTGGATAACAAACTTAAAGGTAGCAAGCAGTGCCAGGCGGCAACAGCCAGAGCCAGCATGGTATTGTATTGTATAAAGAGAGGTATGGATTAAAGGGAGGAAAATGTAATTCTCCCTCTCTACAAAGCATTGGTAAGGCCTCATTTGGAATATGCAGTGCAATTTTGGAATCCTGTGTACAAAAAGGACATCTTTGAAATGGAAAGGGTTCAGAGAAGGGCAACTAAATTAATAAGGGGATTGGGGGAGCTTGAATATGAAGAGAGGCTGGAAAAGTTACAATTATATACGCTGGAGAAAAGGCGCTTGCGTGGGGGTATGATTACTGTGTATAAATACATTAACGGGCCATACAATAAACTATCTGGGGCATTGTTCACCAATAGAACATGTCAGAGGACACGAGGACATCCCTTAAGACTTGAAGAAAAAAGGTTTAGGCTTCAAGCTCGGAAAGGGTTTTTCACTGTGAGAACGGTAAAGCTATGGAACTGTCTTCCAGTGGGCGTTGTTATGGCAGGTTCATTGGTCAGTTTCGAAAAAAAGCTGGATGAGTTTCCGCAAACAAGGAATGTTGCAAGTTACTGGTATTGATACATAAAGTTAAGTTGATCCAGGGAAATTTCCGATTGCCACTTGGAGTCAGGAAGGGATTTTTTCCCCCTTCATAAATTTGGTGGGTTTTTTTTGCCTTTCTCTGGATCAACAGTTAGGCAGGAAATGATGATATTGCTAAATGGGTTGAACTGGATGGACGTATGTCTTAACCTCAACCTCAAATACTATACTATGCATAGTGAAAGAGAAGGGCTGTAGATTCCCTTACCTTCTCTATCAGGACTTCACACAGCAGAGAGGAGGAGGGACTTCCTGTCTCCCTCACACACTGAGGGAGTCTGAGGCTGTGCTCGCACTGTGCAGGAGAAGCCTCATGAATGTCACAAGTCAGGCTCCTACCCATTAACTTTCTGGTCAGTCATTTCTGTATAGCTTGGGCAGTGGAGCACGTAGAGAGGTGGTTGATGGCTCGTTTTAAAGGTAGGAAACTGGCCTTTTATTTAAACTTAACATGTATGGAGACCACAGTTCCCCTTTAAGAATATGACAGATTTGCATTTGATTCTGTGAAACTTGTTGATAGATATCTTCTTTTATTTCGTGTTCACTTCAAAAAGAACTGTAAATCAATTATTAAATATTAATATTAAATTTACCTTTGCAGACAGCGTGCTCCAGTGTGCCTGAAGTTGTATGTACTTCCGCGGTATCCCAGGTATTCCTGATGAGAGCTAAATGGATTCTGAACCACATCCTATAGAATGACACATTTACATACCTGAGAGGGAGCAACTTACATCATTAGTCTGCTAAATAAAATGTCCTTATGTTGTTTTTACAAATGAAATAACGGTACCAGAAACAGATATTTAGAAAGTTTCCTTGTTGTTTAATAGAAATGTGGTATATTATTACAACTGGTATTACCTAATGTGGAAATTTGACTGGATAGGGTTTCTATTTTTAATCTACATACCAACAATAAATGACTGTTTTGTCAAAAGCAGAAGGATGTTTCAATCACACATTCTTTTCAGTTATATTGCCCTAAAATATGGGAGGCCAGGACTCCTAGATGTTGAAGCAAGAATATAGTCTTCTAGAATTGTTAGACTTTCCCCCAGCAGTTGAGGGGTGTGTATGCCTCCTCAGCACCAGTTAACCCACTGTACATTTTAGGTCTGTCTGGGTAAGTTTGTTTTACTTTTTCATTGATGCACTTTTCCTTGATATCCGATAAGCAAGTGTTCTTATTTTGACAGACAAAAGGAAATTCTCACCAATATGTTTTCCAGATAAAGTACATTTACCTTTTCAGGATCATTTTCAATATTCTGTATATCAAAACTGATGTCAGGAAATTCCTATGTTGCTGCCTAATCTTTATATATGCACAACATAAGATTAATACAGATACATTAGGTAAATTAATAGATAGATATTCATGATTAATACATTGAGATTCCCTTAAATTAGATGATCTGATTTGTGGCTCCTGTTTTATTTGCAAATGTTATACCAGAAAAGCAATACGTTCATTTGAAATGACCACGAAAACCACAGTGCTGTCTGCAGAAGTTTCAAAAAATGTGGCTATTCTTATTTACTTTCTCTCTCTCACTCTGAAACCTATAGCATATTTTAGCTCTTGCTCCTTGTTTCCCTTTATGCATACCTCTGCTATTTTCTGTTTTCTCTTCTTCTAACATACAGCACTAAAAATTAACAATTTAAATTACATTTGCCTTTCCTACTTGTGAATTTAAGTATTTACTATTCAAGATTGACCAACCCCAATAATAAAAATATTCAACCAGTTGGAGAACTACAAAAATTGGCAGAATAGAAAAGTGGCAATTAATTACTGGTGGGTGGGACTTACCTTTAAATGTTGTATGCTGATGAGGTCACAAAATGGCTGAAACGTGTAATTATATTATAATAATGTTTGTAATAAATCTGGATGAATGCACAATTTTACCTTTTTAATTTCTATAAATGTATATATCTTTGTTCAACAATATTGTTTTTTCATTGCTGAGGTCAGGGGGTGGGGGTGGGGGGGTGATTGTATGCATAAACTGCTGTTTTTAGTGCTATAGGCTAAAGAGCCGGGCAACTATATGCATTTAACATGATGGTAATTTCTATATGTGAATGTGTGGATAATTTTGGTGCTTTGGGGAATTTAAATATAGACAGTTTAGTTAGACATTGGGATCAGACATGTTTGACCAATGCCTGCATTTTGGTATTTAAAAGCTTTACATGGACTGACTTTCAGAATATATTGGTGGTGGATTTGAGTTGTATTTTATTATTTGAATCACATTTCATCACCTGTGTAAGAGCTTTGCACAGCTTCTGCCTCTCCCTTCGTGTCCGCTTCTCTAGGTTCTGGATCCTCCTCTGGTGTGGGGGGCGTCTCAGGACCCCCATCCTCCCTACAAGGGAACTGCAAGAGATCTTTATATCCGCTCGCTGGGGAGGGGAAGGGAGACAAGGAATGCAGCAAGATATATAAAATGAGTTATAAAAAGCATTAAGATAGTGTGTGCATGCACAAATAGGGTCCCTTACCTTACACAAGGAGTGGATGTTCTGCTATTAGCCTCTTCTAATCTCAGCAAAGACTCTGTATTTTGTGGGGCAGGAGGAGGGACACGATTCTGTAAGCCAAACAGGCACTTCTTCTTCTTAATCTCCTTGCCTGAAATGAACCTGAAAAGGTAAAGACTAATCACTAAAGAAAGTGCATGTGATTTTTTTCCAATCAAAGCCTTGTTGAGCTCAGTCATTTCTTAGAGGGGCAATCACTCGATTCACCAACAGATAACAGCACAAAGTTCAGATTAGCGTCCTGTGCACCAGACCTGCAACCGTAAAAAATGTTAACAACACCCAAAATTAAAACAAACCTGTAACCCGACCTGACCTGAAAAAAAACTGTACCTACACCCGCTTTGCTGGTGGGTTCCATATCATCCAACCCACCTGCAAATAGTCAGTTAAACAACCCAACCTGCACCCCGAAATTAAGCAGATCCGCCCTTGCTACCTGATCCGACTTGCATCCGCAGCAACCCGCACCCAAGATTTTACAGACACAAGATCCACACCCACTACCTGTCCCAACATGCCCCCGCAGCCCATTCAAACTGTGGTTTACCTAAACCCAATGCACAAGTCGGTTAAACCATGGGTACCCAACCCGATGCAGGACTCTAGGTCAGATCTCACCCCCAATTAACTTAAGCCACACATGTCAAACACAAGGCCCACGGGCCTTCTGGCCATTTTTGTGGCTCCTGGTGACTCTACAGCATCCAAGACCTACAGTACTACACTGCTATCCATTTGTGCAGTTCCAAGCAGCAGCGTAACTATAGATCTGCCTGTTTTTAAACAGCTGATTGTGGGCACTTTACTAAGATAGGCACAATCAGCTGTTTAAAAATAGCTGACTGCTTTATCTAGCAGGTAGATCTATATTTACGCCGCTGCTTGTGCCAGCCCAAATGGATAGCAGCGTAATAAGGCTTAGATGCAACCACCGCTGATAAAGTATATATCCTGGTGCTGGGAGGCTTGTGACAAAAAAACTTCCATTTGGCTATTCCGTTACTGTGTCAGAAGAGTAGGGGGCATTCAACATTAACACATGACCCCACTATAGGCATAGGATCCAGTCCAAAACAGTGTGCTTTACACCCTTACCAGCACAGACCCAGCACTAGGCACAGCATGACAGTCCCAATCCTGCACCTGCTAAATATCTTCATTAAAAAAATCGGCCCATCACTATTATATATATTATATATTATATATAATTATATTACTCTATAGGGAGTCTAGCGCGGGAAACGAATGTACACAACATAACGATAAAGCCCCGATACCCTCGGATTATCGGGGCTTTATCGTTACTGTGTGTACCCAGCTTTAGCCTGTCTTTTTGATTTTGGCCCCTCATGTAATTGAGTTTGACATCCCTAACTTCAAACGATTTACCAACAGATGATAGCAAAAAGGTCACAAATCTCATCCTCAATTAAAGGGCATGTCCATCCCTTCACTTACTTTTTGCCAAAAATAGTTTACCTTCCCCAGCCCAACCGCTATAAATGATTTGTAAAAAAGTGCCCCGATAGTGCTTACCTTCCCTCTATCCCCCGCCGCACAGTCACGGCCCTCTGCTTGCATAGAACGGCAGTCAGGGGACAGGACCGGCAGCCGCGTCTGTGATTGGCTGAGAGGCAGCCAATCACAGACGCGGCTGCCGGCTGCACAGAATGCCGGAGGAAAGAGGGAAGGTAAGTAACTATCCGGGAACTTTCTAAGAAATCATTTATAGTGGTTGGGGCTGGGGGAATGTAAGCTATTATTTGGCAAAGGGAAATTACACTAGGGGGAGGGATCGCAAAATGGGAGGGAGAGGGAGGGGGAGTATGGCTGCAGTGCGCATGCCAAACTTCTCCTGGAGGGGAGACAGGAGGCAGAGTCCTATATGGACTCTGCTAACCTCCTGGTGGGCAGTTTTTGGGACTTTGGGGGGGATTACTGGAGAACCATTTGGAGCTGGGATGTAAGGCAAGGATTTTTATTTACTACAAAGTGGGGCCAGTAGTGGGGGGAATTATAGGGGTGGACATGCCCTTTAACTAAGGCAATCACTCAATTAACCACCAGATGGCAGCACACAGGTTATATCCCCATTCTCAAATGACTTAAAAAGAGGTTGAAAAATAAGGATAAGGGGTGGTTTGTAAAAGTTGTAAAGCAACCTATATTTTTTTCCAGGTCCTGAAATGTAAACAAAGACTCATCAAAATTGTCCAAGCCTTTTAAATGTTTTTGTGGAACATACATGCAAACATCACGGTGGCTTAGTGGTTAGCACTGATGCCTTGCAGCGATTAAGTCCTGAGTTCAATTCCACGTATAAGGATTCCAAAGAAAACGGTGCGTGCACACTGAAAAGACCGGAACTCCAAAAGTAAAATCAAACAGGAGGTTCGGGCACTACCTATGAATAAGTGCTGATGTGTTTCGTGCATCAGCACTTATTTATAGGTAGAGACAACCTGGTTCAGGAGCATTGGCAGTTTAAATACACACGTGTATTTGGGGAGGACACACTCCCTCTCAATTTAAAGATACAAACAGTGACAGCAGAAAAGGAAGCAAACTAAGACAGAACCCAAAAAGAAAGAAAGAGAGAAAGTAAATTAGGAAGAAAAATATAAGAACATGTATCCTAAAAGATCCATTAGGAGTTACATAGACATGCATCTAACATATGCATATCTAGCATACGGTTGAAAACAAACATATGAAATGAATCCACAAATCCTGTAGTGAAACATGCTGTTTAGACCTTTTGGCACCCTAGCATCTAACACAAAAATCCATTTGGCTTTGGCCTTAAGTAGAGATTTGTGCACATTTTCTCCCCTTCTCGGGAAGGTAGCATTCTTTGTATACCCTGTACAGCCAAATAGGATATATTACCTCCATTGCAGGTCGAGAAGTGCCTAGCCACTAGACTACGTATATTGCTACTTTTGATATCTCGCACATGCTCTATGATCGTGGATTTTAATGCGGGGATGGTACAGCCAACATATTGGCTACAGCAAAGGGAGCATGTGAGTAGATATAGTACTTTAGATGTATCAATTAATATAGCTATTGATGTGAAACCTTTTTCCAGTAGTAGTACTACTGAATTCTGATCCCATTTTTATTAGATTACACGTAAGACATCTCATTTTCCCACATTTAAAAGATCCCTTTTATTTAAGCCAGGTACAGTCATCATTTGCAATGCTTGGAAACAAGCTGGGGGAAAGAATGTTACCCAAAGACCTAGCCTTCCTGGCCACAAATTTGACTCCATGGGTCAGAATTTTTTCAATTCAGGATCCTCATGAAGGATAGGTAGATATCTCCTGATAATCTTTGTAACTTCCTGAAACTGTCCACTAAAACGAGTGGAGAAAACAATTTGCTTTTAAAGTTCAGTATTCCTATTTTTTGTTTGCTTATAATAAGACTCTTTAGGGACAATGAACTGTTCCGTACCTGATAGTTCTACAACTATCCTTTTCTCCCTAGTAATTAGGGTTGATCTCTTTAAAAAAGCTTCCTTTAAACTTCTCATGGAATAGCCTCTGATTAGAAGTCGATCTCAACGATGACATCACTGTGTTATGAATTCCTTATAGACTGAATAGTTCCTTCTTAAACAAAGGAACTGCCCAAAAGGGATCCCTTTAAAACAATGGGGCGGATGACTGGATCTAGCGTGTAAAATAGTGTTACCCACGGTTTCTTTACAATATATAAAAGTATTCAGTCTACCATTAGAGTGAACAATAGAGATTTCTAAAAAGTTTAGACTGGAACCGCCAAAATCAAAAGTAAATTTTAAATAGAGTTCATTATTATTAAAAATCTGCATTAAAGTTATAAAAATCGGATTTAGCACCCAGCCATACAATCAGCAAGTCGTCGATGTAGCGTTTAAACACTGCAAGATTATTGAACAACTTATTGGTCATCATGAGGGGCTGTATTACCGTGTCTTCCCACCACCCCATATATAGGTTTGCGTACGTGGGGACAAATTTCGCCCCCATCTCCGCCCCTTTAACCTGAAGGAAAAAGACGGATTCAAATGAGAAGAAGTTATGGTTCAGTAAGAACCATATGGCTTCTAAAATGAAAGATTTTTATTGCACAGTATAGATGCTATATGTATCCAAGTGATATTTGATAGCTCTCATCCCTTTATGAAGTGGAATACACAAGTAAAGAGAAGTAACGTCAATTATTGCCAATTGACATTCTTCCACAACTTCAAGAGTATCAATCATCAATCTGAGTTCGATTCCACCCTTGGACACATCTGTAAGGAGTTTGTATGTTCTCCCCGTGCTTGCGTGGGTTTCCTCTGTGCACTCCAGTTTCCCCCACAATCATAAAGACATACTGATAGGTTGTATGTGTCAAATAAATGTGCTTAGATTGTAAGCTCTTCGGGGCAAGGCCTGATGTGAATGTATACATGTATACAAAGCCACCTAAGATGTTGGCGCTATATATATCCTCAATAATAATATATACATAGATGTATGGCAGAATTATGAAGCTGTATATTGCACATCCCTTTCTCATTTATTGCAAAGCTAACATTTTATACAATTAAAGTTAAAATATGAATAAGCCTGAATGGTTTCTATAATTCATAACTAAATAGTTTACCTATTTCACCTCTTAAATTAGCATTATTTTTGAGAAATTAGCTGTTTAATTTTGCAGGTTTCAGTCCTCCTACTATAGTGTGTCCTAAAACATAGTTGCACATGCTTAACGAGTTCTCTTCAACTCTCTCTCTCTGCCCCATTCAAAACTGTAAATGAACTGCAGGCTGAACATCTAGTTACCTTTATGTAATCCAGTCAGAAAAATCCAGTGAAAAAAACACATTGGCCCATTGCAAAGTTAAATTAATGTACTCTGTGCTGAATTTATCCTATCTCTGTCAGTGACTTTATTTTTCCATTGTTTCAGATCTCTGTGCAGCACTCCCCCCTCCCCTCTGTTACCTCCTCCATGTCTCAACTTTGGCTAACCAAAAAGCTTCTCATGTGCAGTAGGAGTTAGATGTTCAACATCCTGAAAAACACACCCACGCACAGTGGCCAATAGAAAGCAAGCTTTCCTGGAGACACGGATCTCTCCGTGTCCTGATCTCTCTCTTTGTGACCCATCATCAATCAGGGAAGGTCTATCAAGAAGGGGGGTCAAGTGCAGCCTTAACTCTGCCATCAAAGCTACATCTCTCCCCCTGCTAATGCTCTTATCTCTATGTTTATTACAGAGCATGGAGGAGGGAGGGACTTGAGCAGGGAAGAGCATCACGTCACAGGGATTTGATTGACAGTACAAGTAGGAGTAGAGGAATGCAATCAATATTCTTCTAACTTGTGTATCTCAGGACAGAGAGGGAATCTGAACAAAGTGATGACACTGGGGGTTGGGGAGAATTATAGAACTCATGGAAAGAAAGAATAAAAGGTTAATTTTCCCACTATAGATGCCCTTTATGCATCTGAAAACCTCACACAGTATAATCATATAAGCACATAAATAAGGTCAGGCATTTTTTAACTTTCTGTGGTATTCAGTTAGATCAACTGGACTTGAAGTTTAGTTCTTAAAGTCATTTCGCTAGTCATCCGACTGGTGAATCGATTAACACCTGGCTATCATATGCTGATTGGGACACATTCCAGGGTATCTAATGCCAACAGATTCTTGTACAAGTCGTTCTGAATTGAGAAAGCCAGTCGGGTGACTAGTGAAACGTCTTCAAAAACTAAACTTCAAGTCCAGTTGATCTAACTGAATAACACAGAATTACTATGACCTGGATAAGTTGGAACCTTCACAAGATTTCTGACACACAAAAAAGTTACCTGTCCTTCTGAGCAGTAAGGGCTTGTAGCAGGTGAGAGTATCGTTCAGAACGTGGAGTGTCTGTCAGCTGTAGAGAAGTTAGTTAAATCAGAACAAATTAATATGTAAGCAGGAGAGCAAATTCTTTAGCCAAACAGTTCATCTCCATATGCATTTACATCACTTTAAAGTTGAATTAGCCAACTAAAGTGAATGAAATTAAATTTTTTATGGTATTTGAGTATGCCAGGTAAACAATATACATGGACAAAAGTAATCAAGTATAAAGGGTTAACTTTAGGTTTTCAGAATGCTGTGCTATTCTAATGCTATTTTAAAAATTGATAGCTGTTCCAAACAGGTCTGCATTTAGAATCATATCATATCATATTTGCTAACATTTTTACATTTAGTGACTACTGGAAATGCACATCAATTCATTTATTGCAAACTTGTTTAAAAGAAAATCTAACTTGTTAGGATAGAGAAGCAAAAGCTTTAAAAGTGAAACTTCTTGACTTAAGAAATCGCCCAGAGCCAGATGACTTCCTCAATTTAAATATATATAAATTAACTCTCACAAGATAACTTGACTGATGAGCTACAAAGGTTTTGTCACCTACCTCTCCTAAAAGCAAACTGTCCCAATTCTCATTAACAAAGGAAAGAATTTCTCTCTCAAAGTCAAAATATTTCTTCTTACAACAAATACTGAGATGGTAGAGAACAAGATGTGATACATCCACCCTGGGGGACAAAAAAACCCATTAAAATGGATCTCTAGTGTTACACTTATGCATGCATGTAATAAAGGACTACAATGACATGACAGCATGTGTTGCATAATTCTATGTGTATAGTAGTACTAGGTATTATCCACTAGCAACAAATGCTTTCCTGCAAGTTTGATTAAAATATATCTAATATCTACATTTAGTTTAGTTTAGCCTTATGGAAATAAAGTAAAAGGTATATGTTACAAAGGGATAGTGTCCATAATATTTTAAGTAGGTTGAGATTCCCTTAGTAAGCTTACTCAGATAATAACAATCATAACCAAATTAAACATATCCATCATATATAGTGGTATTTGAAGTACAGCATCATTTGTATTTACTTGTAATGGAACCATTGAAAGAACAGTTCTCGGTCACAATGTATATATTTGTCAGCATATTATATAACGTTATGGTGCGTTTAAAGAAATGTTGGGCCCAGGTGTGGAGTCTGTGGGTTTTTGGGCAAATATGCTATAAAAAAAAAAAAAGTGGGGATTTGGCTTTAGACCAGGTGTAATATTTCTGGTGGCCATAGGGCCTGAATGCATCCTTCCCCTAGGTGAAGTGTGTTTAAAAGAGATGTTTAAGAAAAGAGAGGCTAGGTGAACTGGTCTACACCAATCCTTCTCTAATTGGACCCATCTTCCAGCCGGGATTTTCTGGAACCAGTAAATAGAATGTCATGCATGGGCCGCTCTACGGTGTCTGAGCATATCTGGGATTGCCAGTCCCCCCTGGGTTTTACTTGTGAGGATAAACTTTTGGGAAATTCTATGTGTCCCGTGTGACCAAATGAAAGCTGTAAGTTCTCTTTGCAGGTTAGACAAAAATATCCATGGTATTTGGACAGGTATATAAATATAACCATTTAGGGCAGTGTTTCTCAACCAGGGGTCCGGGGACCCCTGGGGGTCCCTGAGAGGTTGCATGGGGGTCCTCATAACATTGACAGAAATTGTATAGATCCACAATTTTGGTGAATGCAGATAAATTTTTCTACATATTTATCAATGTTCTGTATAAAGTCTGTGTTTGGTGTATTGATGTCTGAGAGATAAATGAAAATAAGTAATGTTTTAATGTAAGGGTTCCCACCCTGGAGTGAATTAGAGTGCATTTTATTCAGTAGAGATGTATTTATAGATCTATCATTTATATTTGTATAGATTAGGTTTTTTGATGATTTGATGACTGACAAAGAAAATTAATGATACTGTATAATGTATATAATCATAATTTTATGTAGAGGTCCCCGAGACATGAAAATTGTTTCAAGGGGTCCCCACAGATAAAAAGGTTGAGAAACACTGATTTAGGGAGTATAGACATTTTGATGGCGGAGATTCTGCCGAACCATGACAGAGTGTGGGTTTTCCATTTGTTAAGTAAGGTTTTAGTGTTTTGTAGGAGATGTGGGAAGTTTGCTAAAAACGGGGTTGTGAATTTTTATATTGATATAAAAACTGTATATAAAATAGTCTATTGCACTGCACAGTAGTTGCTAGGGCCAAAATCCACATTGCCTCATGCAAACTTACCATCCGAGAGGAAGTCTCCAGGCGTTTTCTGGACCTTTTGTACAGACTGAACACTCAAAAACATAAAACCTGCATGTTTTATAATCAAGAAAAATAAAATCATGAAATTAGACAAAGGAGGACACTTTAGGAGAATGACTAAACATAAAAGTATCTAATATTAACACAATACGATTACGATATAAACAACTTAAAGAGAATTAAAGCTCATACACATGCACGATATGCGTCCTGAGTAACGATCCCCAACACCGGTGGCTACACGCGACGAACAGCCGTTTCTGCCCAGTATCACCCGTGTGTATGCGTTCGTTCGGGGGTCGTTCTTTGATCCGCCCTGTGGATCGACGAACGACCCCGGGCCAAACGCATACACACGGACCATTCTCAGCCAGAGCGGCCATTCGGCACATGTAGACATCGGTCTCGGGAGTCGTGGCTCGGGCACTTATTGAGCATGTGTACAAACCTTAAGTCTCCTACCATGTTTAAAGGATAAATATCTTGTTTATCTGTAGATGAATGGTTTTCTCTCCGCCCCTCCGAGATTTGCAGATACTTCCTGATTAGTCAGCCTCATTTGGTAAGCCCTGTGTGCTTCATCTACAGAGAAACAAGATGTCAGCAATTTGAATCTTTAATGGTAGGCTCTGGAGGAGCATAGGGAAAAAAAATGCTAATAACATTTTTAGAGCTGCAGCTTCCAAGCGACCATAACTTGATTTTATGGTGTATTTATCCTTTAAGAAGCAAAGAACGAAACCCACAATAATTCTATAATAATAAATGATGAAGGAAAAGGTATTTCCTGCCTTCTATGTTGACTACATTATTGAGGAATCGACCAGGCAAGTTTGTGATCCATTCACTGTTATTGTCCCAGTGCTCAAGAGTGCATCTAGGCTTAGTTCTAGTGCAGGTGCATTCTCAGCCCTGCAAACATGTGGCCCAGGGCCACATCTGGTTGTTGGTTGTCCCTGCCTGGCCCATGGCTATTAACCTTGATAAACTAATTGGCTAATAAATCTATTTTCATTAAATATATAAAATCTATATATGTGTATTTTTTTCATTTTATTAAAAAAAATAAATGTCAACTGATTAAACAAAATTAATTAATGGATCTTAATCTATTTAACATAGAACCAAATAAACAAAAAACATTTAATTAACCCAGGGTAGAGATTGGAAGCAATTTTACAGTTATGAATATAGCGGTTGGGGGTGGGAGGGTATGCCCTGCATGATGTAAAACATTTAAAAAGAGGGTGGACATGCCTTTTAAAATTAATTCTGAATTTTTGCGTCTAACATTAAATTTTAATTCTAGTGCTCCTTTGATTTTACCTGGCCATGCTCCCAGGGGAAAATATATATTATAATAAAACATATAATACATTTAGGAATTTAGGAATCATTTTTTTTTTAAAATGTACTTCATTCTGATGCCAGTCTTTGTTGATGCTGCAGGGGACCTATAAAATCTCTAAAATAGGATGTAGGGTATGAATGCTTCACAGGGTTGCTTCTTTTTAGGGTACCCGGCAGATTGGAGATCTAGCAACATTTACATGTCCAGACATTGTATTTCTCTAATAGTTATTATGCTTCTAAATACTACTGGAATTATGGTCTCCTAGGCCCTACAACTAATGAAGATTTGATTAGTAATTCACATATAAACATACCTATAAAATAGGAAGTTATCCCTACACCTGATTTGCCCTGTGATTTCCCAGTCGCATTCTAGAATAATGCACAACTTGCCTAAACATTAGTTGGCCCCTTATTATGCCTTAATCTGGGACCAAACTGACCAGATTTTACAGGCAAATTGTAAAAATATGGAGAAATATTCTTTGAGGTCTTGAGCATGAAAAAAAGTTGCAAGCAAACAACAAACCAAAGTCAAAGGTGATTGCAGGTACTCATCACACACACCTGTCTCCATACAGCAAAGGTTTACTCAGACACTGAGTGCAAGCCTCATGAAACCACTGCTGACAGCGGCAACATTGTAACATCTTCATGTTCCATCTATGAGGACATAGATACGGAAGTAAAAATATTTATATATGGATTTTACATATGTCATACAAGAAAATACAGACATAAATTAAGTCCAACCACCACTCTAATGCTGTTCTTAAGTTCCTTAAGCCATACCTTCTTTTACTACCCTCTGTACACTTGTTACTTACGCCATACTTACTCTCCAGGCCCCCCGCAGTAGCAGTAACATTGTTGTTTGTTGGTTAAATGTAGAGGGTCCCACTCTAAAGACTTCAGTTGGTAGGGCAAAGACAATTTCATATGCAGCATAGAGCGTGCAAAAGGGCCCTTCTTAAGTGCTCCACCTCTCTGTGAAGAACAGAAAAAAAACGTTGTTACATGTTTCCTATGACCAAAATATTTGCAAGAAAAAAAAAATGCAATATACCTTGGTTGCCACAGCAAACACACATTGACGACACATCCAGGAGCTTCCAGGACAATCTGTCTCACAAGGGACACTAGGAACATGGCATTCCTGGTGATATGCTGTTAGTAGGGATAATAAAAGTATATTATTAACATAATATTCAACAGCCCATTTTAAAACAAAAAGCAAAAGCTAAATTTATACTTACCGTGTTTGCATTTCCCACAGTGCACCAGTTTGTTGTCTGGTGTACAGGTCTGGGAGTTGCACACACAGCACAGCTGCTCTTTCCCAGGCACAGCAGCTGTAATGATTAGCAGATTAAAGGAACAGCAGCTTGACAGTGTACAATATAGTACTAAAAAACATGTTAGCTTACAGATCTATAAACTGTAAAAATGCTACTAACTCAGGAGACTCAGGAGAGGATCTTTTGCTCCTCTCCAAAATCATATGTTTTATGTATATGGTAATCTATAATCAACTCTATCTACTGTATTGGTCTGTGTCTGTTTGAGTAAAAACTCTGTATTCTGGTTAAATGTTCATGTTGGCACTATGCAATAAAAAGTGGGGTTTCGGGTTCCATTTTGGGCACTCGGCCTCTAAAAGGTTTGCCATCACTGTCCTTAACCTTTATTCACTTAAATCATCTTTTTTAAATATACAACATATATATATATATATTATATATATATTATATATAATATATATATATATATATATATAATATATATATATATATATATATATATATATATATATATATATATACTTTTTTTTCAGCAAATAGCAGTTATCCTGATGACGGCCTGACCTAAGATGGCTGAAACACGTTGATTCCTGTAACGCTTCGTGTTGAATAAAAAGTTTGTACTTTTGAGAAAATCCCACGTGTGCACTGGCATTCAAGTCTGCTTTTATATATATATATATATATATATATATATATATATATATTTTATTATTTTTTTTTTTTTCCCCCATTTTATTTTTGAATTATCAGGGATATGAAGAATACTGTTGTCTGAGAAACAGCAAAAGCAAATATGGTAAATACATATTGTTAATAGCTGTATAAATGTGTTTTCATACAGAAGCAGCAAACCGTTTCTTTATAATATGCATTTGTTATTTTTTACAACAATAAGGAAATGTCAGTACACATTGTTTTACACAGACTAGAAGGAGTGCATTATTAGCAGCTGAAATCTTACGAGGGAATATGTCCTTCCAAAGTACTGAGAACTGTGAGTTATCTTCAAAGCGTACAAGGCAAGTTTCCTGAGCACTATCTACCTGCAGGGGAAAAGATGGAGGTAAGGTGTTAAAATATGGACCACTAGAAGAAAAAAGTCAGTTGGAGGGGGGGGCAAAGTGTCTGGAAACAAATATACTAAACATACAGTTTACACTGTATGAGGAAGGGGGCTTTGACTCCCCAAAACGTTGTGCGTATTTGGTTTTCAGCAACAGGATGGTAAACTTACTAACATAGCTGGAAGAAAGGCCACTTGTGAATAGCAATATGTTATTCTGCTGAAATGTAAAAATTAAAGGAACCGTATGTTCTGGACATGCTCAAGCCTGAAATCTGCAGGGGCATGTGAGAGAGTTTGTATATAAACAGACTTATCCCAAGGATGGGTTTCATGAACAAAATCACATTGCTCGGTAGTGCATTCATTTTAAACAGTTCTTTTCTCTTTTTGAGATTACATTTTTTTTTAGAATAAAGAGTGTGTTTATTTACTAATAGGTGACATGAATCTAAAACAAAATTGTAGATAATATGAGAATAACTGGTGAAAGTGGCGATGGAATTGTTAGCACACATAAGTATTGTACAAAGCCAGCTTCTTCAATAACAGCACAAATAAAATCTCTTAAGGTGGATACACACACTAAAAAACTTTAAAAGATGACAGACAGAATCTTT
Source organism: Hymenochirus boettgeri (assembly GCA_019447015.1). Classification (NCBI taxonomy): domain Eukaryota; kingdom Metazoa; phylum Chordata; class Amphibia; order Anura; family Pipidae; genus Hymenochirus; species Hymenochirus boettgeri. The sequence goes on from CM033476.1 coordinate 207,449,759, forward strand.
CAAATATAAGGAGAATGTTCAGGACTACACATTTCCTTCAGCCACAGCAGACTCAATATACTTGAGTACAGTGAGACGACCATGGGCAAGGGAAATTTTTTGGCAGTTCCGAATGATCCTGAGATCAATGGTAAACGATAATCCGAATCCGACTGAATCATCCCTTAAATTGTGTACCCAGTTTAACTTTAAAACTATAGATTCTCATAGCTTAACTAGTAAACAATGTATACTGTCTAGTTACAACTAAAGGTGGGTACACACATCACAGATTTTCGAAAGATGACTGACAGGATCTGCAAGATCCTATCTGTCATTTTTCAAAGATCAATGAACACACAGTCCCGAACATTCTCCCTATACACATCATAGGGAGAACATTCAGGACTGTGTGTTTCCCTTTGAACGTGGCTGATTCCCACATAGGGAGACTACAGTGGCAAGGAAATTTTAGGTTTTTCCCCAACAACCGTGAGGCCGACCACACTGCAGATAAAGCCCCGATCATTCAGGACATTTCACTGTAGTTTGATTCATACACTTGTGCGATCGCGGGTCCCGACCCGCGATGCACGATGCGTACGAACAACTGCTTCAGCTGATAATTGGCCTGTGTGTAGTCACTTTATCGGCATCGTTGCACGACTGACTTTGCGGATCTCCGAATGAACGACCGTTTCGGCCGATAAAGTGCCAACACACTGGCCAATTATCAGCTGAAATGTTTGTTCATAGACATTGTGCGGCGTGGGTCAGTACCCACGATCGCACGTGTAGGAACCTTTAAATGCAACTGACACCATGAAAAATATGCATTTGCAAAATCCGTTATAAATCATACATTAGTAAAGAATCATTATTATAATAGAATTGCCTTTATAAAGAATTGCATTACTACAGAGTTGAAAAACGAATACCATGTGTATCTGTTGTATTCAATTAGATCAACAGGGACTTGAAATGTTTTCTTGAAGACGTTTCGCTAGTCATCCGACTGGCTTTCTCAATTCAGAATGACTTGTACAAGAATCTGTAGCAATTATGTACCCTGGAAAATCCCAATTAGCATATCACAGCCAGGTGTTAAGGGTGTGTATTAGATAGTGGCTAAGAGTTGTTATAGGAACGCCCAGAGTAAGGTGTTAAACAGCATTGTACATGGCAGACAGTTGGTGTCGAACCCCCCCCACCAACTGTCTGCCATGTACAATGCTGTTTTAACACCTTACTCTGGGCGTTCCTATAACACCTCTTAGCCACTATCTAATCACACCCTTAACACCTGGCTGTGATATGCTAATTGGGATTTTCCAGGGTACATAATTGCTACAGATTCTTGTACAAGTCATTCTGAATTGAGAAAGCCAGTCGGATGACTAGCGAAACGTCTTCAAGAACTACATTTCAAGTCCAGTTGATCTAATTGAATACAACAGATATACCATGACCTGGATGAATGAGAACCTTCACAAGAATACCATGTGTGTGTCTCCATGTTTGATTCATTTTCAATCAAAGAGGATAATTTTGTCTAGTGGTGGCAATAGAAGCAACAACGTGATTATACAAATATAAATTGATCAAAAGGTAAAACTATTGACCCATGCATTCTGTTATGGCCAAATACCCATGTGATTATTTCGGCCCGATCAAATGATACACTGAACAATCAGGCTGAAATATTGCATGGTGTGTACCCAGCTTTACTCTATGTAGGAAAAAATAGAAGACAGAAGTGGTACAGATAAGTAGATTAGTAATAATCTACTTAGATGAATGTAATCCTTAAAAAAGATAAGGCAGCAATCTAGTTCTTAGTAATGTTTTTAAAGTCTACATTTTTAAGAGAATTCCACTTCTGAAATAACCAATGCCGAATTTTTTGCCCTGACCGACCGTTCGCAACAAGCGACTGATCACGTTTGCCACAAGTGTCGAATCACTGTCAGTCACAGAGATAATCGCCATGGCCAACAGTTCTCCGCTACCGATAGTGCAGTCCATAAGCTACCATGATCGCCCGTGATTAACCACTGTGCCCAATTGGCTGTTCGCCACATCTGGGCACATACACTGGCAATTTTTAGGCCTACCGAATGATATAAGGAAATATCAGTTGGTTTCCAGAAAAAGCTCCTTGTGTGTACCCAGCTTTAAACTCATAAACACGTGCGATCGCAGTGGCCAAGCCGCAATGCACGTGTATGATTTACACACGAGCAGATTGTTCTCCCTAACCGCCCTATATTTTCATGTACTGGTCAGTCGGACCAAAAAATCTGTGGTCTCCTATGTACAGTGATTAATCACAGTTCCCCCATATGCGGACCCAACTAGTAAAGATGTTAATACAGCTAGAGGGGATGTCATTATTTTCTGAGGCTCCGATTTTTAGTTTAAAAAGGTTGGTTCTTCTCTGGGGTTATTAAAACAATGCTGCAAAAAGCACCTTTTTTATTATTCCCAAATAAAGTAGTCCATCTGTCCAGCGTGCCAGGACATCCTGACCTTCCCAAAAACGAGCCAATGTCTGGAAACGTGGGCGCTTGACTAGAGCAGGGGTGACCCTAGGACTGGCAGGTGTTGTACGGCTGGGTCTTGTCAGGGGCTCCCGTCCCTCCATCACATTTTAAAAGGATCCTGTAAAGATATAGAAAAAAGAAGAAACAAAAGATTTTTTTTTGGGGGGGGGGGGAAATACGTCTGCCATATTGATCCCATGCAAGTTTCTTTTTTTCACACCCTCACCGTTATATCAGTTCAGGCTTCAAAGTGCAACAATTCCTATATGACTCCTAGACATGATTGATGGAAATATTGTCCAATTACAACCAAATCAGATCAATTTTGCACCACAGACTTTAGTGTAGTGGTTGCCTTATTACATGTACCAATAATAGTCTGCAGAGCTGTTTCTAGGCATAGGCTACTTAGGCGAAAAGCTAGGGCACGATTCAAATGTGGAAGGCACTATTCACAGTTTTTTTTAAAGGCAGGAATCCTTATAAGCCATAGAGCAACAAGCAGTTACCAGTCTAGTTTACTGTAATCTCCTTATTTACATACAGTATAATCATTTTGGCTTGGTTTTCCAATCTATGGAAAGACCAATCCAAGAGGTGGTTGGGGGGAGACTTGCTTAGGGAACCAAAATGGCTAGAACTGTCCCTGATAGTCTGAATACAAAGATCATATACTTGATATATACTATTAGCAGTTTTGTTACTTTACAAATGGGGATTATAAAAGGACAATTACCACAAAAATAATTTTCATAGTCCATGTAAACATTGTTCTTTCAAGGGTCACTATACTCCTGCAGAGAGATAACAGCTTTCTGTCCATTCCTCATTCTGCCCTCCCATTATTTATAGTATAGTATTTGAGGTTGAATAAAGACATACGTCCAACCCATCTAGCAATATCCTCATTTCCTGCCTAACTGTTGATCCAGAGGAAGGCAAAAAAAAAACACCAAATTTATGAAGGGGGAAAAAATTCCTTCCTGACTCCAAGTGGAGTCTGATTTCATCAGAGAGGTAGTGCCAGGAAAACTGTCTGTGGGAGGATAGAGAAAGTAATTGTTTACTGCATGAGTATAGTGTCCCTTTAAAAACAGAAACACTAAAAACTATCCTGTCTTGCAGCTTAAATAATACTGTACTTAAAAAAGTTTATAATCAGCTTGCCACAAGCCAAATTAAGACTTCATAGTTGAAGGACACTTGGGAAGGAAGGAAGGAAGGAAGGAAAGACTACTTCTAAAAGTCTTTAACATTAGGTACAGATTGTTTTAAACAAGTTTCAGTTTGGCAGTTTGGGACCCCATTATGTTGGGAGAAGTTTAAGCCACAAATGACCTACGGGAATAAAAGGAACACACTAAAGGCCAAATACCATGTACTCAACCAGGTATTGTTTAACCAATAAAACTAAAACGTATTTAGTTTACACGTATTAAAAGGGTTTTACAATAGGCAGATGGATATGGATGGAGGGGGGAGATGGGCTCCCCTGCGCATGCTGCTGCCCTTTCAGATGACAGATCAGAGGCAGAAACCTTTTGGCAGGCAGACAGCTCCTACTGGTCAGTTTCCTGGATTTTGGAAATGGACTGCAGGAGAACCATAAGGAGCAGAGGTTGTAAGGTAGGATTTTTTAAAACTACAGGGGTTACCAGCACTGGGCAAATTTTTAGATTTCGGGGTGGATATGCCCTTTAAACAAATTTATAAGATTAAAACTAACATACACCAGGAAAGAAAATGCCAAAATATAAATTAGCCATGTTTCTTTATACCAGGCAGCTATATAGCTTAAAGTCAGGTGGGCCAAAAGGAGCACAAAACCCTACACAAACATAAAAACGGAGCATAATTCTATAACAGAAGATATCTTGCGTCTTATGCGATATGAATCCCAGTGCTCACAAAATCTAAACCCATCTCACCTTAAGCTATAAAGCTGCCCCCTGGTAAAATTGTGCTCCCAAGTCCTACCCCATAGAGCCATGAATCTGTATCTTGCACTGACAAGATCTCACAAGATCGAAACATATCATGTCTGCAGGTAAGATGAATGGCTCTGTACCATAGGTTGTATTGCATGTTAATAAGCCAGCGGTTCTGGAAACCCGCAATAGCCATAGGACATTTTGCATATCTCTGCCCCTTACTCTGGGAGAAATTACACCTTGTATCTTTTGTGGGCAATGCTATTCATATCGCATGAGACTGCAAGATACCTTGTTATCAAAAATGCTCTGCTCTATGTTTCTTTATAGGTCTTACCTGCCCATAACAAAAGATTAAAGGGCATGTCCACCCCCAAAAGTAAAATTTAACCCACTACTGGCCCCAATCTGTAGTGTATAAAAATCCTTACCCTACATCCCAGCTCCAAATGGTTCTCCTGTAATTTCTCCCCAAAGTTAAAAAAACTGACCACAAGGAGCCTGGCCACCAGGGAAATTGTTTCCGCCTCTGCGCTGTCCTCTCAGAGGTTTTTGTCTTGCTCAGAGCAGCCCTTCATGCCCTCCCCCCCCCTCTCATTTTGTTCTCCCTCCCTCTAGTGTAAATCCCCTTTCCCACATATTAGGGATAGTTCCCCCAGCCCCAACCGCAATAAAATATTTGTAAGAAAGTACCCCGATCTTTACTTACCTTCCCATTCTCCTCCGTGTTCTGAACTGCCAGCAGCCACGTCTGTGATTGGCTGCCTCTCAGCCAATCACAGATGCGGCTGCCGGTCTGGCCCCCTGCTTGCAGTTCCGTGCAAACAGAAGGCCGGGCATTGTGGTGGACGAGAGAGGGAAGGTAAGTAACGATTGGGGGACTTCCTTGAAAATATAATATAGCGGTTGGGGCTGGGGGAACTAGCCCTACAGCATAATAAAACTTATCAAAAGTGGTGGACATGCAGTTTAATAAATTTAATTCTCCTGTTGTAATCTGCAAAGACTCTTGCAGTATGCATTGTACAGTGACATCAATATCATATTTAAAATAAAGTTCCACCCATCACTAAAAAAGCAGATTAAAATAAGTTTAACAATTGTAATCAATTTTTTTTTTCTTTTAATATATCATTTTATAATATGGTTACTTTTAAACTACCTTTTTCTGACTACTTGGACATGTATTTTTGCTATATAGATGATATCCTGATCATCTGGACTGCATGCAAGTAAAAAGGACCTACTGCAGTTCCACAAAAGATACAATGATTTTCACCCCACCATTAAACTTAAAATGAACCATTCAACAATAGAAATAAGCTTTCTGGCCACCATAATACAGATAAAAAGGAAACACATTACATTACAAACATCTATCTATCGCAAGTCTACAGACATTACCATCATACCCCAGTAATGACACTTATCACCCTAAACACATAAAGAACTCTATTATCTACAGTGAGGGCATAAGATATACCATATATACTCGAGTATAAACCGACACGAGTATAAACTGAGGTATCTATTTTTACCTAAAAACTAGTAAAAGTGATTGACTCGAGTATAAACCGAGGGTAGAAATTATTACCACTATTGCCTTCTGATTCTGTATTGTTTTGAGGCTTTAGTTGCCCATTAAATGGACAGCAGAATTCCCATACATACTGGGTATGGCTATTACTGTATGAGAATTCTGCTATCCATTTAAAAGACAACTAAAGCCTTGGCACTCCAGATGTTTGGAAACTACAACTCCCAGCATGCTTTAGTAGCTGGGAGTTGTAATTTCCAAACATCTGCACCCTCACCCTCTCACCAAGTTCAGTAGTTCTTGTGTGGGCTTCCTTCTCCTTCCTCTTCCTCAGAGCAATGAATGGTTTTCATCACTGCACTGGAAATCCAGGGTTTCCTCCCATAATCTGGACATGGCTGAATCTGCTGCATTTCAATTTACCGGTATGTTACATACTTTAGAAATCCGTCAGCTCGCTCCCTGTAAGATGCACTGGCTGACGTCACTACTCGGCGCCAGGCAGGGACGTCAGCCGGCGCATCTTACAGGGAGCGAGCAAGCTGCTGGGTTTCTAGTAAATACTGACTCGAGTTTAAACCGAAGTCGGTTTTTCAGGCTAATTTTACAGCCTTAAAACTCTGTTTATACGCAAGTATATACGGTAACAGAATTTTCTCTGATTCTACAGATTGAAATATGCACTCGGAACAGCTTAAAAAGGACTTCACAAAACAGGGATACAGTCAACTGCATAAACACAAATCAAGAAAGCAACCAGTATCCACAACCTGTTACAATCATAACCTGCTACAACATATCCAAAAGGAGGACCGTATCCCACTGGTTGCTACACAGCAACCCCCCGAAATGGAAATAATCTGAAAAATAGCCAAGAAACTCCAACCCATTTTACAAAAGGATGACCGACTACAAGAAATATTGCCAGACACCCCTCTTAGCTTATCAACAACCACCCAATTTAAAACTGGTTGTAAGAAGCTCCCTACACAAAATGGAACATCTCCCTGTTTGCAGAAAAAGTAGATCTACACTGGGGACAGGATACCAATACCAGGTTCCCAACATTGGTTTGAAATAAATGAATAATTCTCCTCCAATTCACCAAATGTGGTATACCTGGTTTTATGTTCTAGGTGCCCATCAGGACTATATGTAGGAGAGACCTTGAGGCAAAGGATGAACGCTTATAGAGTAATAAATAATTATAATATATTATAATAAAAGATGTCCCTGTGGGTGCCCATTTCTGCAGCCAAGGACACAGCCTGAAAGTCCTAAAAGTCAGTGTTCATGGGTAATTTTAGATCCCAAAAGGAGAGGTTAGAATGGAAATGTGATAAAGAATTGTTAGGGCACTGAATAAAAAAATGTGTGTATATCCATGTAGGGAGGGTGCTAGCCTAGATATCAATAGCAAAGGGGAAAAAAAAAAAAAGAACAAAACTAGACTGCAACACTCTGAAAATAGCTAGATGAACAGTTAATATTGCATAAAAGTCCTTTAATAAATCACAGGGATACAAAAATATATAAAAATACATTGTACCAAGTATCCTAAGTATTCCTAAAGTGCATAGTTAAAAAATAGTTAAGTACAAACGCAACATGTACAGTCAATAGTCATGGAGCATCATGGGACAACCTATAGGCCCATAGGTAAATATGCAAACTGCAAAGGGTAGATGGCACATATTAAAAGGTCCAGTCTACAGGACGCATTTTTCTCCATTACAGTCCACAGGAGCTTTCTCAACTGTGAGAAACGGGAATCTAAACTTGAAAAAAAAAAATTGGAACACTAGACTAAAAGCTAAACTTTGTCACTATGCTTCTAACCTAAAGGTCATTTAGAATTAATAAGCCCAAATTCCTCAAAACCACCTTAATCCATAAATTTATCATTTATACCAGACCCTTCATTGTCACTTAAGGTTAAGTGTGTCTGACCATTAGTTTAACCTTTACTAATTCTTTTATTACCTACTGTGATCATTGAATGTATATTTACGGTTTCATTTAAGTCAGATATTAGGGGGAAAATAACCACTGTATGTCAGAAAGTCTTTGTATTAGTATTATTGTGGATTTATATAGCGCCAACATCCTCCATGGCGCATTACAGTTGCATTAATATACAGGTGGAAAACATTAGTGTGTATGAAATAGTGTGCTTCACTAGATTTAGGATTATACCATGCCCAAGGAAGAAGCCTTAATTTCTGTACATTCGAACGATTCTTTAGCAGTCAAAAAGCCATTTTGGTGGATAATCGCACGTGTGTATAAGGTCAGGTGTCGTTTCGTCAATCCGCCATGGTAGATCAACGAACGAAGCCCGACAATGCATACACACATGCGATTCGTCACGCGTGTGCGTACTAGGGGGTCATTTGTTGGCTAAAGAATCGTACATGTGTACAAGGCTTAAGTGCTTCAAAAGCATTTTCAATCAGTTTAGCCTATAAAAGGTATTATTTTATATCACTTATGTACAAGACCATAAATTGTGGCATAGATGGCAAACATTTCTGTAGTTTAATTTATTAAGTCTTAAAAGTATAAGACAAACTCTTTCCTACAGATACAAACTTAATGTTATTTTAAAGTGAAATCCCACCACAATTATTCAGAACATAAGGCTGGGTACACACCAGCAGATATTCCTGGCCGACCGATAGTGCCGTGGATCTGTTAGTCAGAAATATCTGATGTGTGGGTCGGCTAGCCGCAACCAAGCTCGGTCACCCATATGTCCGAATTAGACAAACAGGTCAGTTGGTTAATCATGGGTGATCGTGCAGTTCCACAATCGGTCACGTGTACTGTCGACCGCAGCCACTATTGCCACAACAGACAGTAATTTGTCCCGGCCGAGTGAACGCTCAGTCAGGACAAAAAGACCTGTGTATACCCAGCTTAAGACTAAAAACAGACGGGTAACGCTTTCGTGATCTCCGCATTCTAGTCTGGTATTTGCAGTCTTTTTAATTACCCCCGCACAGTGCTGACACAGTTTGCGTTTGACACAATTTATACAGAACTAGAGGATGTGTACAAGGAATTGCAAACAATTCTGAATATCTGGTTCTCAAAATAATTATCTGCTTTTATCTGCCCTTTGGAAACATAATTTCAATGTTTTGGTTATTTTAAGTTATATCTTATTTTAAAGATAAGGGACTATTGTTTTTCATATGCATATCATTACAGATCACCCTATTTCGTGTCTAAATTTTAAACCTTACGCCTTTCATGCGATATCCTATGCTCCTATTATGTTGCCCTACAGCAAGTTCTGCCAACTGCCAATTAGGGCTGTGTCACTTAGGGTGGATCATTTAATGTTTCAATATAAAAACTGCCTTGACATAATACCTAGAAAAGATGGAATGTAACAATGCATGACACCAGCCTTAAAAAAACTGAGATGATTTCAGATGGCTACTTAACAATTCAAAAGTAAACATTTTTGTAAAATAAAGACATGTATTAAAGGTGCAATCCCCTCCATTTACAGTAAATCAATTTTTTACTACAAAATCAAAACACAAACAATGTAAACAGTTTATTATAATTTTTAATGTCTCCAACTTATGAAAAATACAAAAGTACAATACACTGCAAATGTCAAAAAGAAATAAACCACCTTTACTATGGGATAAAAATGACTAGGTATGTTTCCAGCAACCAATGAAGATGAGCTAGAAAAAAAAAAACAAGAAAACAATCAAAGCAAAAACTAAGGATTGCACCTTTAATATCATAAGGATCCAAGATGACGGATGTGGAAATTACTTGACACTTTTTACTTTCCTATAAAAAAAAAAAAAAAAAAAAAAGTTGATAAATGTTAATGCACATTATATGACCGGCACATGGGGTAAAACACAAAATATATTTGTTTCAAAGCCAGAGAGAAACAGTGGAGGCCATAGGAGACAGGTCTGCAGATCAAGTTCCCCACAGTTGCCAGAACGTTGTGAACTTATTAAAACTTTACAGAAATAGTTCATGCGATCAATATCCAAATTGTTCATACACGGCATGTTATTTCCCTGATCACAGATAATTACTTATGTTTTTCTCTTCTGCACCTTATAAAACTATACTTGAGAAACTGAATACACTAATTAACTATTAAGCAATTTGTGCTCCCAGCATTACCTTGGTCAATGTTAAACCTTGGAACTCCAGATGTCTCGAAACTACAACTCCCAATATGACTTGGTTGCAGAAGTTGACGTTTCCAAAAGACATGCAGGTTTATTCAATAAAAGTGCTTATTTAAAATGTTGCTAATTTTGCCCCAACCAATCAGATGTTAGCTTTCAAATGTTAAATAAGATATGATTGGTTGGGGCAAAATTAGCACCATTTTTAACAATTAGAACTTTTATTGAATCTCTCTGGTGGAGCGCCAAGGTTAGATATAACAAGCTTTAAGATGCTTATTACCTATTAAGTAATTTATGATCCCAGCAATACTTGGGAGCTCCAATGCCAAACTCTAACGGGCTATTAATGATCCTTCTCTCTTAGGAACTATCTGTTTATCTCCATCTTTAAATTGCTGCAACTGAAAATGGCGTATAGACCACATTTAGATGTTCTATGAATAAACAGCAGAGTTCTCCCCCTCCAGTCATTGTACCAAATCTCCCACAGGCTCTCAAACTTTCCACTAAAATCTCTCCTCTCTGTGCCCCTTCCATGCATGTCCATGCACCCTCCAGCCCACAGCTACTCCACTGAACCCGGATTGATTTCAATCCATATGGAAAGTAACCACCGTGACTATATTACCAGATATTACTCCTCCCCCTAATTTGCTTCTGTGCAAATTATGTGCCTTTATTCCAGTCGGTTTAGTCATATTAGCATCTAATCTGTATACTGTGTAGGAACACCGCGTTATTAACCCTCCTACTCCGCAATCAAACATTTTATTACAATCCCCCGGCCTCTCCTGCCTTTATCTCCTTCTTGATCATTCGCCTCTTCTGTTCCTCTCGGATGGTGATCCCCTCACCCTAGGGTCCCCTCAGATTCCTCCCCTGATCACTTCTTGGTCTTCCCTCACTGTAACGCGGTGTCTTCTCCACCTCTCCCGGGGGAGTCCGAGCTGGGGCACGTCCTCCTCCGCTCTATCCTCGGGCCGCACCTCGGCCCGAGTGACGCAGCAGCCTAAAGGCAGGAGGAGCTATGAAGCGATCCGTCTACGTCACCACACCCACCCCTGGAGCTAGCCAATCGAATCGACATATAGAAGAGCGGGCGTGGACTAAGCAATTACTTATTAAAGAGACAGGGCTAATCTAAACTTAGTATGATTGGGACTTTTTAGAAATACGTATGAGGCTCTGATTTTGTATGGAGAACAAAAAATTAAAAACAACAAAACAAAATCAATCCGCGACCTACAGGGAGGAGCGGAGAATGGCAGATGAGATTCAATGTTGAAAAATGTAAGGTGATGCATTTGGGATTTAATAATCCCTGTGCCACCTACACCATAAATAACTATGTGTTAAGTGAATCTCTAATGGAAAAATTTGGGGGTTCTAGTAGATAACAGACTTAGCTGTAGCAAACAATGCCAGGTAGCAACAACTAGACCTAGCAAGATATTGTCTTGTATAAAGAGGGGAATAGATTCAAGAGAAAAAGTTATTATTTTCTCTCTTTACAAAGCACTGGTAAGGCCTCATTTGGAGTATGCATTGCAGTTTTGGAATCCCATAAACAAAAGGGACATCTTGGAAATGGAAGCAGTTCAGAGAAGGGCAACTAAATTAATAAGGGCTTGAATATGCAGGCAGATTAGACAAGTTAGGGCTGTTTACATTGGAGAAGCGACGTTTGCGTGGGGACATGATAACCTTATACAAATATATTAATGGCCATACAATGAACTCTCTGGTGCATTGTTCACTAATAGGTCATATCAGAGGACTTGTGGACATACTTTAAGGTTGGAAGAAAAGAAGTTTCATCTTCAGGTTAGGAAAGGTTTCTTTACAGTGAGAACAGTGAAACTTCCAGCAGATGTGGTAATGGCAATTTCATTAAATAGCTTAAAAAAGGCCTGGATAAGTTTATAAAACTAAAAAATCTTGAGAATTACTGGTATTAATACATATAGATCTGGTTGATCCAGGGATACTTTCCGATTGCCGTTTGGAGTCAGGAAGGAATTTTTCCCCCTTTTTTGCTGGTTTTTTTTTTGCCTTCCTCTGGATCAACTGTTAGGTAGGGTTCAAAAAAGAAAAAAGAGGGTGAATAGGTTGGACTTGATGGACTTGATGTCTTTATTCAACCTCAATTACTATGTTACTATATCTATAAACGCGCAGGCGAGACCAAGGTTGTTCGTCTGGATAAGACGAACGATGATCGAACAAATGGTTGGCCAGGACGAACAATCTGCTAGTGTCTACCAGCGACTCCTGAGAGCATGACGCAGGTGCAACGAACGGCCGTTCCGGTAGGGCATTGTTTGTTGATCCGCCATAGCATCCGACGCACGGACCGAATGCATACACATGTGCGATTATTGGCAAAAGCACCAATTTATCACGCTCGGGGTTAGTATGTTGAATGTGTATACGAGGCTTATAAAAAGCACAAGTGGAGGGGCGTGGCCTGACTCTAGACAGAGATGGCCGCATGCTGAGACAGCTCCGGGTCCAGAGCAAACAAAACCAACACCGGACAAACTCAAAAATAACAAATCCCTCCCACCTGATACTCCTGTGAACCAACAAACACCATGGCCCCACCGAGGAGACAACAGGAGCACAAAAGCGACCTAGTGGGGTACTTTGCCAAAACAGACTCACCAGGCCTCTCCCAAGATGGCGCCGGACCCAAAAGTCACTCCCCAACCCGCGAGCCACCACCAACAGAAGCAGTTACCAAAGTGGATCTCAAAAACCTATACACAGACTTGGAAAACCTAATCACTTCGGCACACACTAAAACAGTGACCGAAGTCCGACAAGAAGTAAAGGCACTAAACGATCGCACCACGGCAATCGAAACATCACAGACGCAGGTAATACAATACTGCCACCAAGTTGAGGAAGACTTAACTTTCCTCCACACACAAATCCTGACCCTCCAGGATGCCCAAGAAGACTCAGAAAACCAAAACCGCAGGAACAACCTGCGAATCAGAGGCATACCCGAAGGAATCACAGACCTGCAAGCCTACTTAACCTCCCTATTCCACAAACTAACCCCGTCCCTCACAAACGAACAACTCCACATGGACAGAGCCCACCGAGCCCTCCGAGCACCAGGCCGAGAAGGTGAGCTCGCAAGGGACGTAATTACACGTCTTCATTATTACAAAAGCAAAGAAGAAATCCTGAAAGCTTCCAGAAATCTCACCCAAATAGAAATGGAAGGCCACAGACTATCAATCTTCCAAGACATCTCCCCCAGGACACTGACACGCCACAGAGAACTCAAACCTGTACTGGAAATATTACAACGACACAAGCTACGATACAGATGGGGATTTCCCTTTCGTCTTATTATACCACATAACGGAAAGACTCACATAATTACCTCGCTAGAGGAAGGATACCACACACTGCACAACCTAAGCCTAACGACCGAACAACCTCCACGAGAACCCCAAACTTCGCCCAGAATCCCACCCCCAGAAATGCACCAAAAACAACCTACTTGAAACCGGGATTACAAAACAACCCACAACTTTGGGAAAAAGTACCAAAGCACCCGTATGAAACAAGACGGACCCAACTTCTTCTCTCCCTTTTGAACAAAACATACCTATTGGGAAGAACTAACTCCAAAACACTATAACCCACTATAACCATCCGAAGTAAACTTATCCAACACCAGCAGACGAGGGGGAACACCAGTCTCTGCAACCAAAGAACTGACAAAAGAATCAAACCCCCACAACCACAGACCCCCGACCTACAGAAACTACTACAAAGTGTGAAACCCATAACAACAATTTAATAACAGCTCCAAAAAGCTCGACCAACTAGCAAAAAACGGACACAAAACAGCAAAGAACAAACTGATAAAAACATCATACAAATAGAGTTAACCAGATAATGCGGTAAAAACTGTATCACTACCATTCTATAAAAACAATCAACAAGTTGAATAGCCACCATACAAATAGTTAACATGCTGATATAGTTAAAATAAAGAAAATGTATATATAATAATCCAACCAACAGTTAGCAGACCGATATAAAGTTAAAATATATGTTAATATACAGGCAACGCCAAGGTTACAACTTAGAAATAGACCATATGTTGATATACAGACATAGCTAAAGTTTTAACATAGAAATAGTTAATATGTTGATGTACAGTCAATGTTAATAACATAATATGGAAATAGTATATACAGTGATATACAGGCAATGACAATGTTATAACAGGGAAATAGTTAATATGTTGATATACAGGCAATGTTAATAACATAATATGGAAATTATTTATACAGTGATATACAGGCAATGACAATGTTATAACAGGGAAATAGCTAATATGTTGATATATAGGCAATGTTAATAACATAATACGGAAATAGTTTATACAGTGATAAACAGGCAAGGACAATGTTATAACAGGGAAATAGTTAATATGTTGGATGGGTCCACACAGGGCTATTTTTGACCCAACCAATCATGGGCTGCGAGTTGGCTGGTTGTACTAATTTTGTGCTGCCTGCAGCATTTCCAAAGCTCTTTGGAAATAGTGCTGTGCAGACGATGCAGGTTACATTTGCACTGACATTTAGTGCCAAACTTAATGCCTTTTCAATGGAGGCGCAAACCCTGCTTCTTATCTGACCACAATCCCATGATGCAATAAAGCTTGCAAAGGGATTTAATGCATCATGGATTTCAGTAAGGTAAGACGAGGCTTTGAATAAAACATTGTTGGTCTGTTTCTATTGCACCCTTTAGAAATAGTAACCTGGAAACAACACTTAGCTGCTACTGGATTTATGGAGGCAGCTTATCAACTGTTTTATTAAGCCCGGAAAGAGGTATAAAGCATATCTATTACAATATAAACAATGAAAACCTGCTCCTAATTCGAGCATATTAGTTTTTTATGGTTTGGGGATTTACTGGGTTTCATTCATGACACCTCCCCTCTTAAGATGGTTGCATGGAAGGAACTATGTTCTTCCAACACAACAAACTTAAATTGCCTAATGTCCCAATAAGTCTGCTTGCCATGGCAGCTTCCTTCTTTTAGTGATTGTTGACATCGCATTGCTGGGAAATATATTTTCTTTTGTACGTTTACCTATGACACCCCGACCAAGCATTATTTCCTTTGTAGACTGCTGATCTGATTTCAAGTCCAGTTTGATCAGTGTTAAACATTGACATCATGATAATCTATTATGATAATCACCACTATACAATATATGTTTTTTCTTACTATTCTTTAGTTATCCTGGTGTTTTTTGTGCATGGGAAACTGTACAAATTTGCTGCTACTCTCCCTAAGCATTGGCCTGGTTTCCCCAAAATGAATACGTTGTTGGGCGAATGATAGTTTAAAAGTTTCTGCCTACATCCATAACAACCTTCCAAACCTTTTCCTCCCTCCTCCAAATAATTCCTGTCTCCCTTGGGACTGAGACAAATAACCGGGCTCTCCTAGGACTATCTGGTCCCTCAGTAATTATTACTCCCCTTGCAAGTCCATCACTGTAAGTACCTTACCTGACTGAAACAGGGAGTCACCTAGAGATACGTTCCAACCCCCTCACCAAACACACAATTGGGCTCTACATGTTCTGGCACGTTAGACAACTACTCTGGTCTGTCTGTCTTTCCTCCCAGCCAATCTGCCCTAAGTTACCCAAATGAACCAGGGTGAATCTAGGGGATACCTCTTCTTCTTGATAGAGCACCAGGGGGGTTGTTCCATTAAATAATGAATGTTATGCAAGGGAGAGAGTGGTTCCGAATATAGTATCAAGCACACTATGGAATACGCACTTAGGGCACGGCCACACTGCAATGCAACCGCATGCGATTTCAACTGCGATTTCGTTGCTTTGCGCATTGCGGTTTTTTCTATTAACTATTGAAAAACGTGGTGTTTTTTGGTGCGTTGCCGCATTTTCAATGATATGAAAAGCGCAATACATAGGTAAAACTCTTGGGGATTGCGTAAAAAGGACCTGCGAAGGTCTGAAACGTTGCAATAAAGAGCACTTGTTGAGCAGTAGCTACACTGTGGGCGTCCCCTTTCTGTAAATTCATAGTTCAAAACTCTTGGGATTGCCTGTTGTAAACTCATTAGTATGGTGCCGGCTGGTTATGCGGCTAGCTTGAGTTAAATAATTTGCTGATTGGTCTGCTGTTCAGTAATTGGCTGCTGATTGAAAGTTGGACATTTGCACTTCAAAGGAATTGGGAATAAAAGAACAACTTTAGGGCTAGGCCACATGCTGCGCTTTTTTTGACATGCGTTTGCGCTTTTTTCAATAATTGAAAACATGGAATGCACCAAAAACGCTCGTTTTCGGGTGCGTTGCGATTTGCGTTCGCATTTAAATTGCAATCGCATGCGTTTTTCAATAGTTAATGAAAAACGCATGCGCAAACGCAATGAAAATCGCATGCGTTTGTGATTGCATTTGCATTGCCAGTGTGGCCGTGCCCTTAGTCCACATGAGGGGGAGAAACATAAGCAAAGGAAGAGCTGGGATACATGCTGAGGCAGTACTATAGCTTAGAGTGATTAACACTATCTGACCCTTAGCTTGAGAGCAAGGGATACAGGAGGCTAGTCTGCAGGAGGAAGCAGACTAGGGCTTGCCATAAGGGAAAACTGAGCAAGGGAGAACAAGCTAAGACACATGTTTAGGCAGTGCCCAGCAACTCAGAGCTGTAACACAATACCCTGTCCCTTAACTTGAGAGCAAGGGAGCCAGGATTCAGCCAGCCAGGAGACGCCAGTAGCATCCCAGCAGTTTGGAGCCAAGGCAGGGGGCCCAGAGAGCGGAGACCAGAGATCCTGGAACTGATCCCAAGGACAGTGATGGCTTGGTAGGATAAGGTTGTGTATACTGGTGAATTGAAATAAAGCTCCTCCAATTGCAAGAGCTTGATGTTGCTGGTTTGCCTTATTTCCCACACCTCACACGGTGTCCCGTGACACCTTCTCCCTCTATTGGAGAGCTAGAAACCTTCTGTCCATGCTGGTCAGTCCACAGTGCTGGTGAGTTGTGTGCAAATGCATGAAAGCAAGATGCAAAAGTCTGTCTAAAAATGGCAATGTATGTGATATATGCTTTACAACAGATTTTATTTTGCTCAAACGAAGACAAAAAAAAATCTAAAATACAAGAACAGATACATTTTACTGCAAAAGTGTGTTAGATCCATGATATATATACATATTTATATTCACATAAGTATGCAATGTCTATAGCATCAGAAACAGAAGTTTAACTTAAAAGGAACCATTGAATCAACGATTATTTTAGTTGTTCTATTCATTAGCATGTGGTCTCTCCTCATTGGTCTTTCTTTTCCTCTTTTATTTGTCTTTTTTTTATTTTCTGTATGTAAAAATAAATGAAAACCATTTTGAAACTTGAGATCAAAGAATTTCCAACATCGCAAAACATTAGTAAGCAGACATATTTCCCTAATCTCTCACAAGAAACAAAAAGTTCTTGGAAACACTTGCTGATACAGAGTGAGTGATATAAAAATAATTTATTGTTCATGAATAGAGATGGGCCGAGCCCGGTTAGCAGCGGATTTCATGCTGCCAAGGATCGGGGAAAAGGTGAGTATAATTTTCATTTTAAAGGGCATGTCCACCCCCAAAATACAATCCCCCCCCCCCACTACTGGCCCCAATCTGTAGTGTATAAAAATCCTTACTTTACATCCCAGATACAAATGGATGTCCTGTAATCCCTCCCCAAAGTCACAAAAACTGGCCACCAGAGTACCATATAGGACTCTGCCTCTGTCTCCCCTGTGAGAATTTGCCATGCGGAGAAGAGCTCTCCCTCCCAATTTGGTCTCCCTCCCCCTAGCATTAAACCCCTCTCCCATTATAGATATTGGTCCCCCAGCCTCAACGCATTAATATTAGAGCAAGAAAGTCCCTCGATCTTACTTACCTTACCTTCTCCAAATAGATCTAAGCACTTTATTCACACATACAAACTATCAGTGTGTTTTTATGATAGAACATAAATTAATCAACACATACAAACAGAATTTCACCTATAAAATTAAAAAATATACAGAGAGATTTATTAAAAGTTCTTATTGTTAAAAATGGGCTAATTTTGCCCCAACCAACAGATTTATTAAACATTGAAAGCAACATCAGGGGGTTTGTAATTTTCTTTAATAATGAATTTTATGCAAGGGGAGAGAGTGGTTCCCAATGTGTATCAAGGCTGGGCTGTTTCAAAAATGGAAGCCCATGAATTTACTTTAAAGGAACTAAAGTCCCAAAACAACATTGTCCCAATTGAGACAAGCACATTCATAAAGATCAACAAAACTGTATTTCACCCCTTTTTTTCTCTTGGCTACTGTGGGTTAATAAGGGTCTGGCTCCCATAATCCCCCTTAGCTGGGTGACGCCCAGCTAAGTGTATGCAAGTATACTTTACGGAACAAGGATACCTTTAAAGGGATATTACATGTAGGTCAGAGTCAGTCGTATATGCTCTCAAATGTTGGCCCAAACATCTCAAGCAGTTAAAGTACCTAATCTGCATTCTCTCATAGTAAGTACTACATTAAAATTGATCAAACTGTGTGTGAATAGCAATGCCTTTTGTATATGTATATGTGTGTATACAGTATTGCTACATGATACATGGCCAAAATAGAGAAGCTGGTGTCATGAACATGTGACCACTTGAATATAAGAGTGTATGGGGTGAGGGTTTCTTTTGTATTACGCACACTGATGAAAGCCAGTAAGGTCTGAAACATGTTGTGCCACATCTCCAATAAATAATCAATAAGCACTGAAAATCTGGTTTACTGTGTGACACTACTTCTTAACTTCACATTCTCTGTAGCGCTTAACAGATCAAACCAAGGAAGCTGCAGCTTTCTTCCCTAAAGCTAAAAACTAATATTTTACAGCAGTGTTTGCATTTTTTTTGTGTAAACATATGAAATACTCCTGTCCCTAAAATGATTTATTGCCTTGTTTTTATTACAAAAAAGAAAAGTAATCCGTGCAGTGTTTTTATTAGCTAGCATGGATATGAATAACAGAATATTACATTTAAGTAAAATGAAAAAATAAGTATGGGAATTTGAACTCCCAACCTCATATATCTGCCTTGCTAGAAGCAATAAGTTATAACTCTCACCCAGAGAGATACTAGGGGAATACCAGTACTAGTGAAGGAGACACAACCGAACTTCGAACCGAACTAGTACAAACTCGTACCTGTTTTCCGAACTCGCGGACTTACTTTCGAAAATCATCGCAACGTTCAAGGAATCTCAAATGTACAAGGATTTCTGAACGTTAGGGAAGCTGGAATGTGCAATTTGTACCCCCGAACGGCTGGGGATTCTAGAAATCGCCCATTCGATGATTGACGAACGGCTGACAATCCCGTGCGCGGACAAATGGGACATCCCGGGTCCTTAGAATAACCATTGGGTCCTTACAAGTGCTCTTGGGGCTTAAGGGGTCGTGCAGCTAGAAACACATTATTGCACTCCCAAAGTTATCATTTCACACTTTGGGCCTGGTTATAACAGTAAAGTAAAAAACCAGATACGGGCCAAGTGGTATATCCCTTCCTCAAAGAGGCCCTTTCCCAGGCAGTGTTACGAAAATACTCTCAGGGACCTATTCCTATCACTCCTTTCCAATTAAATCTTAAATTCAATCTAAATGTTGGAATCTAAATCACTTTATAAAACCAAAATGATTAAAGGGTAGTCCACCCAAAAATAAACTTTTATATGTTCTTTATATAATAGCACCAACCTCAAACGCCATGTTCATTTTTCTCCAAAATCATTTGCTTTGCTCTATATTAATGAGATATATATCAGGCTGCACTCCTCTCACTTCCACTTTAGATGACCCCGAGCTGCAGCTTAGAAAAAAAAATAAAAAAATTCTTGCTGTGTGTTTGTGTGTGTCTCACTTCTCTCTTCTCTCTCTCTCTGGGCTGGCTGGCTGTAGCTGTTGATCCTGGATTTCTTCAGTACACATAACTTTACAGCTGTGATTGGTTTGAGAGGGAAAATCCAGGGATCCAGGGGTCAGACCATTACTGATGCAACTTCCTCTGTTCTCAATGCTGGATGTTAACAGACTGCTCAAGAACATGAAAAGAACAGAGGCAAGGTAATGTACCTGTCTCTGTTCACGCTGATGGTCCATGCTGCAGGATTAAGCCAGTTCAAAGGTCTGTAACTTTTGAACACTGGACCGATTTACATGCGTAAAGTTGTTTTGGAGCACTTATTTGGGCCAAATAAATATAAAAAGTTAGTTTTGGGGGTGGACTTGCCCTTTAAGACTGGAAAATCTAAGAGATTACAGTAAAAACAGATTTAAAAATATTTTTTATATAATTACATGTCCCTGGATCACAGTCGGTTTCTACAATTCAAATGGAAGGTCAAATCTATGATTGGACTGGTCATGGGGTTTTGCCTAGCAGACAGACCCTACACCCTTTCCAGACTACTGAAACCAATTTTCCAACACAAGAAAATAATATTTAGTCTGATATCTAGATGGCATACAAAATTTTCACCCTCGAAAAGCACGATTATCAGAGAGACCTGTCCACGCACCTTTTTAATGTTGGTGTTTATTAAACACAAAAGTCAATTTTACACACTACACGATCTCTGATATTTCTAGGGTTACAGTAGATACAGTCACTTACCCTTCTTATCCCTCAGACAAAATGGGAATCATTAAACAAATACTATGGCAAGGGTTCGCAATATGGGATACCCTTCAACTGCAATTAAAATCCGCCACGGGACTAGACAGGGATGCCCCTTATCCCCCTCCTATTTGCACTGAGTATTGAGCCATTAGCAGTTCATATCAGACAAAACCCTGACATATCGGGAATCTCCATGGGACGACTGGAAACCAAACTCTCACTATTCGCAGACGATACCTTGCTCTACTGTCCAACCCAGAGAAATCTCTGCAAGCAGCCTTCCAGGTCTTAAAAGAATTTGGCTCAGTCTCTGGACTTAAGATAAATCACACTAAATCCACGGCTTACGCTATACATATCTCAGAACAATCAGGAAGGAAATAAATGATAAATCCCATTCAAATGGGGCCGACTCATTCAGGATATTTGGGGGTCCAACTAAGTGCAGATATGCAGACCTTATATAATCATAACTACACAAAAACTACTCTCCCACATATTCAAACTCCTTAAAGGACAAGTATACTCACCTCACCCCGCTCCTCTCCTCCATAGCTGCATAGTACCCAGGGTGAGGACTAAAATCGCTAAGTCCTCACCCTGGGTTCTTTTCTAAATCCTGCACTACTTACCCCAAATCTGCTTCGCCGATCGCTCCGTTCCTCCGCTCTTCCTGCTTCAATGACAGATCGCGGGCAGCCAATAGGAAGATACGCTCTGCAAGGAGGCGTGTCTTCCAATTGGCTGCCTCGCGACTGCACTGACAGTAGGAGAGAGGTGGAACCAGTCTGGATCGCCGAAGCAGATTTGCGGTAAGTAGTGCAGGAGTTAGAGAAAGAACCCAGTGTAGGGACTTAGCGATTTTAGGTCCTCACCCTGGTACTATGCTGCAGTGGATCGGGGAAAAGGTGAGTATAATTGTCCTTTAAGGAATGGTCACCATACCTTATCATTATCTGGCAAAATATCAGCAATTAAAATGACCATACTCCCAAAATCCTTTACCTTTTTAGAGCTCTCCCGATCACTTTAAACTGAAGATGCCCAAAACTACAGAAGGAAATAAGACAGTTTGTGTGGCACAATAAAAGGCCTAGAATCAAATACTCTTATCTAGCCAGCACCAAGGACAAAGGACTTTGCCCTACCAATGTTTTAATACTTCCTAGCAGCCAGGTTAGCACGCTAACAATGACCAATGGGTACACAAAAAGTAAGATGGGTGGACCTCGAAAACACCTTGCTCTCCCCCCTCCATGTGTACTCTGCGCTGTGGGTGAGACTGGAGACAGAAACATACACCTCCCCCACAACGAATACATCACCTGCACATCCCTTCAAATTTGGACAGATGCAATAAACAATTTAAAACTCACTCATACCCATCCCCATATATGCCTCTCTTTTTTACTCCTTATTTCGGAGGAGTAAACCATCTATAGTTGATGACGAAATGTGGACCAAGCTTGGGATTATGAGAATACCAGATATTATCTCACACTCAGGCTCCCACTGACATGGGAAGAAGCCCAAACAAAATTTAAACTCCAAGCCGCCAGCCTGGTACCCCTACACAAGAATTCTCCACTACACACGGAAAACCCTCGCCAACTGCATATCAATTCACCCAACAAATATGAAATTATCAGCCCCACTCAAAGTCACACAAAAACCTAATATCTAAGCTCTATAAAATTATATGGCATAACACCAACCCACCAAAATATCCCCGTGATTAAATGGGAAGAGAGACTCCAAACATCACTGGAGGAAAAACAGTGAACCCAGATCTTTAGGCATCAGCTAATGTACCTCTAATATACTACTAAAAGAAAAATCATACAAAATCTGATACAATGGTACGTCACCCCGGCCTCCTGCATAAATTTCATCTTCTCTATCACCGCTATGCTTCAGAGGATGCCAGCTAGTAGCAGACAACTACACTGCTGGTGGCAATGTCCTAGTGTCCAACTTATTTGGCACTCTTGCGAACCAATATTAAAAGAAACAATGAAAACTCCTTCATCTACCCTTACACAGCTTTATTCAACCTTCCATCGCAAATACAACAAACACGTTAACACCCTGATAAAACCATAGTGCCATTACTAGAAACACTATAGCCAAAACGTGGAAGGGAGGATCTATCACAAATATGAATTAATAAACAAAATATGGTGGGTACACGACAGCGAGCATACAATTTACTCGCCAGAATAACCTGAGAACTGGACTAAAACCTGGGAAACATGGACTCTAAAAATGCACCACAGTCATAGGAAACGATTAGTCCCAATATACTAGGGGAGCCGCGGACACGCCACTGAGGAGTGCAACAAAGTTCTGCTTTACAGGGATCCTTTTCTTTCCTACTTATTTACCATGACCTCCCAGGAAAACACTGTCATCTTGCAGCAGCCACAGGAAATACAGAAGAAGAAATATGGCATGGTGGACCGAAAAATAACCTTTATTTTTATATCAAATGAGTGCAATACTAACAGCAATATTTTGTTGACCAAATTTTATGTTATTTGTTAAAAAAAAAAAAATTACAATAAAAAACTATTGAACAACAAAAAAAAACAATATACTCTGGGATACCAGACCCTGTCCAAACAAAGCAAGAATTATTGGTAAAAATAATACCCCTTTTATCTGTCGGCCTTGAAAAAAAGATATGTGCAGGATAGAGAATGGTTGTTGGATCACGTACAGAGAGTAGTGGTCTATGTGCTATCTATGTGGGCTAAAGTTCTAAGCAGAGTTCCTGGGCTCTTGTACTGGGGCCACATCTTTTAAATCTGTTTTAAAAGAATGTGTTTCAATAAAGATGTGCAATTGCTGTCAGTAGACCTAGATAGATTAAAAAAAGGGCAGCAGAGTGCGATGAGATTCAATGTGTATGGAGCCATGTGTGTATGCGAAGCCTAGTTCATCCCTACGTTTTTTTTTTGTTTTTTTTATAAGCAATGTCTGTCGGCACTTCACACAGCAAAACAAGAGGTCTACACACACTGATGATGGTTCAATAAAAGGGCAACCCACCCTCATAAGACATCTTTTAGATAGAATGGCCTCTTTAAAATATGTTGATATATCATAGTTTGCCCTATGATTCATACTGTATGCCTGTATGCTTCTGGATACCTCATGGAAACTAAGCCATTAGAAACCTGTATGAGCCTGGGCATGCTCTGAAGAGGCAGACAGGGGATTAACCTTCAGTCATTGGCTGTGATGTCAACTGTCAAATCCATAACTGACAGTTGCTAACTGGAAGAACCAGGAAGCAGAAACAGGGGCAAACAGGACATTGTGCAGGAGATTCAGGTTAGACTTATACATTTCAGATTTCAAACTATACCATTTGGGTTTTAGGGGGTGATACCTGTATGTAAGTTCATTAGGG
Source organism: Hymenochirus boettgeri (assembly GCA_019447015.1). Taxonomy (NCBI): domain Eukaryota; kingdom Metazoa; phylum Chordata; class Amphibia; order Anura; family Pipidae; genus Hymenochirus; species Hymenochirus boettgeri. The sequence continues at coordinate 207,474,102 of CM033476.1, forward strand.
CGGACTTGGCCTTAAAAAGCCAAAACTGTCTGTGGTTGGCTCTCTGGTTTTGCATTAGCTTGTGGGATGCCGTAAAAAAACTTGTATTAGGTGAAGCATTTTGTAAGGGCAACCATGGAGACTAGGAAATTACCCAGAAGTCTCCATTCCTTATTTGCATATACTGAAGGGGAGCTGTGAAGCCTAATTCTCTCCCTATCTTATTAATTTATTAGTGATGTATACACCTATGATAATACCAGCAGAGGTTAAGCCTAAACAGGACATCAAATACACCTTAAAGGGGATCTGTGGTCTCCATGCAAAGTCCTTTATTAAAAAAGCATACATATTTAAAATGTCTCTAGGTTTATGCTTCTAGCTGCAGGTCATCCAAAGTTACAGCAGTTTAAATTATTGTTTTTTCCTGGTACAGTGAGCTGTGACATCACCAGCACCAAGGTTTGCCCCCAAGTCTCAGAGTGGAGAGCATCAGCTGCATCTTAAGCCATGCTCTAACTGCTAGACAGACAGGTGTAATTTTAAAAGCCTGTAACTTAAAGGGCATGTCCACCCCTTTTTTTTAAATTCATATGTTTGTAGGGTTCCTCCCCAGCCCCAACCGCATTATTATATTTCAGAAAGTCCCTCAATCATTACTTACCTTCCTCTACCTCTGCCGCACTGTATGGCCCTCTGCTTGCATGAAACTGCAAGCAGGGGGCCGGACAGGCAGCCGCATCGTGATTGGCTGAGGGACAGCCAATCACAGACGCGGCTGCGGTAGTTCAAAACGCGGAGGAGAGGGAAGGTAAGTAAAGATTGGGGGGTTTCTGAAAATAAGGGTAATGCGGTGGGGTGGGGGGAGGAAGCCCTACAAATATGAAAAGGGAATTACACTAGGGGGAGGAGATGAAAACGGGTGGGAGAGGGAGGGGGGGAGGTCTTTACTGCGATGGAAAAATTTCCAGAGAGAGACCGGAGGCAGAGTCCACATGGACTCTGCTAGGCTCTGGTGGGCAGTTTTTGAAATTTAGGGGAACATTGCAGGGCAGCCATTTGGAGCTGGGATGTAAGGTAAGGGTTTTTATGTACTACACAGCCAGTAGTGGGGGAATTAAGTTTGGGGGCTGGAATTTAAGGTCAGATAAGCTATATACATCACCCTAGGTTGTTTGAAAGTTATTCAAGAGTTTTCAGGACAGGGCACTGTATGAAGACCACAGCTACCCTTTTATTGCACTGTAACTGTAAAAACAAATTATCATGACAAGGCTAAGCCTTATATCTTCAAGGCAGTATAGGCTACTTCCTATGGCAGGTACTGCTTAAAGAGAAAAAACACTGCTTCTTAAAGATACTCCCTTTTTATTATTGAAACACTAAATGCAAACGCAAAAAAAGGAGTGGAAGTGGTGGACCATCCCTTACACATTCCATCCCCCCCTCCAAAACAACCCAAACTCACAAGCTTTCTTACCTCCCAGCATTTCTGAACTGAGATACTCAGCTTCAATCCACTGTCCCTTCAATGGCTTCAAAACTGTGCTGCAATCAATCACTGTCATAACACGTGAGAGCACGGACATGAATATGTGCTGCTAACCAACTTCCTCCACTGCGTGTTTGATGGAGCTTGCACAGATGTAAGAGGCAACAACCGGGAGGAGGACAGCAGAGTGCATGATGAGTATTTTAGTACACACATGAACACCCAGAGAGGAAGGGAAGAGGTTATATCAGGTTTTTGGGATGCAAAAGGGGTGGACTTGCTCTTTAAAGTGCCAGTGGCTATTTGGACCCTGGACTCACCTTAAAGGTCCATCTCTTCCTCTCCTCTTCTGAAAACAGGAGTTGTACTTGACTATGTGGGATATTCCTGCCCAGGGCACAGTATGGTACAATATGTATAATATCTCAATAAAGAGAACAATGAAAAAAGGCAGCAAGGAAGTAAAGGAAAATTCTATCAACCACATGTAAAATCTTCATCTTTGAGCTACGCTGCTCCCATGGGACTTCATTAGTTGACACTGTTATCCTTGATAGAATCTCAAAAGCATCCTCCTCTTCCTCACTTGCAGGTGAAGATGGGGACAGAAGAGGTGAGGATGAATCTTCATTGTCACTGCTGCTGGAATCCATGTGGCAAGAAAACTGATTTATGGAGGAAAGGGAAAAATACAGCACAGAAGAACAGAAGGAAGCAGGAAAAAATAGTTTTGATTCACTCAAGTGACAAGCAGGCCAACAGAGAATGGCTGTATTAGAAATAGGAATGGCTAAAGCCAAGATGAGATTAAACAATCTGAGTCAGCGCAGAGGGGATTAAAACTGTCTGGACAGTACTTCACCCTTCCCAGCCTATCTTCTTGTATAACCTATAATTACATAAAGGATCTAAAAGGCACCCAAATGTAGGATAAGGGATTGTGTTGATCCTTTCTCTATACAGTATTTGTGGTATTACTGGGAGTGTAAAAGAAGCGATGATGATTACTATATGCTGTATGTGTGTGATAATTAGATAAATAGGTATACTATATAAGTGTGGCTGTTAACAGCATTTATATGTGTAATTAGCATGTTGAGCGTAAGTTCGTTTTTTACAGTATATAAATGTATGTTACATTTATATGTTTTCAGTGTGTGTGCTCTATAATCATTTGTGTGTTTGCTATTTATGCATTTTTTTGTGCTTGTTTATTTCAGTCTGCCAATGTATGTAGTTATTCTTTTATAAAAGCGCATATTCCACAGTGTTTACAATTATTTACCTATCACATCAAACACTGCCCCAAAGAGCTTCCAATCTAATCACTTTATCTCACATACCCTGCAAATCAGTATGTCCTTATGATTTTGAGGCAAACTACAGTTGAGGAATCCACACATGTACAGGGGGAACATACAAACTCTGCAGATATGTCCAAGTTAGGATTTGAACTTGAACCCAGGACTTCAGCACTGCAAATCATCAGTGATAACCACTGAGCCACCTGCGCCTGTGCTTACATGTTTTAGATTGGTGTATAGTTCTGTGTGCTGCATTAGTGCATGTTTTATGTGTTTGCATCTCTGTGAATTTGTTCTGTGCAATGTATTTTAAAGGGCATGTCCAGCCTCACCACTAAATTTTACAAGTAGGTTACCTTCTTTGCCAAAACTGCTTATATCACTTGGTTGGTAGACACCTCCCCTGCTGTGTATGCGTTAATTTGTGACACACAGCAGAGGAGGTTTCTGTGTAGCTCCTGGACTATACCACAGCAATTGGCAGTGATGTATGCATTAAACCAGACTGACTTTCAGACCCAAATGCTAAGTATAGAAACAATTGTGTGTCTGGGAGGGCTTAACCTGCTTTTAACAGTGGTGAGGGTGGACATGCCCTTCAACCTTTGTGTGTTTGCGCCAATAGTTGGCAGAGAAGGGTTAAAGTTACAGTAATTGGTCACAAATAGCTAGGAATTTAGCTTATATATAAATAGACCTTTGAAAGAGGTCACACTTTGCCCATACCCTCTTTCAACAAGAGAAAGGTCTGTCATTTGTCAAAGATAAACACTAGGGGGAAGATGCAATACATTTCCCTTAGCAACTTACCTTGCACTACCTTTATTCCAAAAATTTTTGAAAATGGTTCAGGCAATGCAAACGGAGTACAGAAATAGAGACGGGATTCATATCCAATATTTAACGTTCAAGGCTATTTTCGATAATCCTTGAAAATAGCCCAAACTTTCAAATTTCCTTCTCCTGTACAGACCCCACTCATACTGCTTCCTCTCACCTTAAACCTTTCTCTCTTGTGGCCCTTATCCTCTGGAATTCTATTCCCCTCTCTCAGGTTATCTGGTAACTAGTACAATATGATGTTTTCTTTGCACTGCATTTGTCGCACTCCAGCACTTATACCCTTCCTTATTATCTGTATGTTACCCTCCTAACTAGATTGTAAGCTCGTCTGGCAAGGCTCTAGCATTAGAGTTATATTTATAGTGGCGTTATAAGGGATAATGCCCCCTTACAGTGAATATAAGGATATTATGCCACGAGGAGTTCCTGACCATTAGAAGCACAAGGCCTTAGGCTGAGTGCTTTTATCCAGGGCAGGGAACTCCAAGGTAGCGTAATATTTTTATAATGTAAGGGGTGTTATTTCTATAATACACAAGTATCTGACTCCTTTACCCCATTTGCATTTTAAATTCAAGCCTTGTCCCCTATTCCCACCTTAATTTAAAACCCCCAAGCTACCTCGTTAACTAAACCCAGTAGAAAGGAAATCCCCAGCCCAGCATCTATGTGGTTAAACAAATCTTTGTGGAGGTGGAGAGAGACATTGGTTATGAAGTGACAGGAAGCAGCTCCAGCAGGTTCCATTAGTGAAGTTAAACACTGCAAAAAACGCTCTCAACTAGTCATTGTTCAGGCACGAATGCTGGAAGTGGGGCCCAGTGGGAAATAGAAATGAGTCATCAGTGACATAGCTGAGTAATTTTTATAAGGATATAGATACTGCAGCTCCCATATTAATATTTCACGTATATGTATTATAAATACATACATACATACAAATCCTACATCTTTTAATTGATTTTGGTTTTTACTACTAAGCAGTAAGCATGTCAGAAATATTAGTAAGGACCATCTGGACTAAACCATTCCGATAAGGTTAACCTAACCTTTCCTAATACTTTTACCTACGTACCTTCAGTTCTCCAGCATGTACCTCCAGCAAGTAATGAGCTCCCCTGCTCACTGCGTTCCTGTTGATATCACACCAGCATGATCAAAATTTTTGGTGATTCTAAAAATGTGCCACTTGTGTTTTTATTTTTTTCTCAATAGTTTTTTATTGAGCGATAAACAGCATGGTAGATAGAATACAGTCAGTATTCATTTTAAGCTTTTTGTTTACATACATATAAAGAATATCAGTTAAGGGAAAACGTTTGCAGTGTATGTAATCGCTTATTATTATTTTTTTATTTTTCTTTCTCCTTCTGTTTACTTTGTAGCTAGGGTATATATAATAAACAGAAATATAAAGTAACTTAGCGTTGGTGGTGGTGCATCCTACCCCCCTACCTACCACTCCGCTCCAATGCTCCCTCCCCCCTCCACCCCGCCTCTAACGGAGTCAGTTTCTATGTTATAACCGTTTGGTTTGGTCTTTTTGTGTTGTGGAGTATAGTTGTTCGTTGTTGTCTGTATGAAATGGATTAGGTGTGTGTAGGTCTCATTGATGTTGAGGTGTGTGGCTATAGGTTACAGATTGTATGTGTGGGTGGTAGGAGGAGACCAGAGAAGCCAGAGAGGAGGCCGGCGGTTGCAGAGGAGGGGGGGAGAGCAAATAATAAGATAAAAATAATAATAGTAAAAAAAAAAAAAAGGGGGGGGGTTAGGTACGTGGGGAGAGGAAAGGTGTTGGGGGGAGCTTTGGTTTTGTTTCCTGATTCTTCGTTAAGAAGTGTATGGATCGTCCATTTTTAGGATCCATGGGGGCCAAATTTCTCGAAACAGTGTGGTTGTTGCCTTTGAGTGAATGGGTTAGGCTTTCATTCCGGTAAATCCACCAGATCTTGTTAATTAGATGTTGTTGGGTGGTGTGTGCCTGTTCCAAGACGCAGTATTACACATCTTGTTGCTGCGCCATATTGCGCTTATTAGTTTTTTGGTTGTGTGTGGTGGGCTGTGTTTTTGGGGTTTTCGAAGAGTGCAACCATGGGTCAGGGTGGATGGATCGGTGTGTAGTATATTGTTGATAGTTTTGTAACAGAAGGACCAGATTGGTTTTATTTTCGCACGTCCACCAGCAGTGTAGTGTATCAGCTGGTTCTCCGCATCCTTTAAAACAGTGTGGTGGGAAGTTGGGTTTATTTGTTTAATTTATTTGGGGTGATGTACCATTTGTTGAGAATTTTATAGCTTTTTTCTTGTATTATGGTGTTTAAAAGAGCATTGTGCATTTTTGAAATATTTCTGACCATGTGTTCCAGTCTAGGTTTTGGTTCGTTGTTCTCCCAGTATTGCATGTGGGTGGTTTTGTCTTGTGTTTGAAGTTGTTAATTAGTGTGTAGATTTGTGAGATTAGTTTCTTTTCTGTTGGTTTTTTTAGGCATATTTCTTCGAGCGGGGTGAGGGTTGTTGATTGAGCATTCTGTATTATTTGTGTGAGAGTGGTGAATTTGTGTGTTGCGGAGCATTCTGTTTGGGGGAGTTTTAGTTGTTCTTGTGCCATTTCCCATGTTATTGTTTGTTGTGCGTTAATAAGGCTGGCTACGTATGTGATGTTTTTTATCTGTCCAGTTTTCCAAGCGGGTTTGTCATATCCTGGGGGAAAGTCTGGGTTATGGAATATGGGGATACATTGTGGAGGGTTGGGATGTGAGTTTGTATGTTAGTTAGGTTTTCCATATAGAAATCGAGTGTTGGATATAGGGATTGTCGGACCATTTTCGCTGGTTCTTTTTGTTTTTGATCCATAGGAGGTAGTGTGGGGACGGGGGGTGAGTGATAGCGGATTCGAGTTCTTTCCATCGTATGTTGGGGTCTGTTGTGTGCCATGTGATGGTTTGTGCCAGGCGGGCTGCCTGGTAATATTGTTTGGGGAGGTGTAGGGAAAGTCTCCTCGTGTTCTGTTGCGTTGTAATATTGCTTCTGAGATTCTGTTTTTTTATTATTCCAGATAAAGGTTCGGATAGCTGTTTGTAGGATTTGAGATCTGACGGTGGGACTGTGATTGGGAGGGCCTGAAAGGTAGAGGATGCGGGGGAGTGTTATCATTTTGGCTGAATAGATTCTGCCGAATAATGATATGTTGTATGTTGTCCATTGCTTTAGCGGGGATTGAGTTGGGTGATTAGTTTACGTTAGTTGAGTTGGTAGAGTGGTGCTGGGTTTGAACTTATTTGGACGCCAAGATATGTTTGAGTTTGGATGCCATCGGAAGGGGAATTTTTTTTTATTGTTTTGATGGTATTTGAGGTTAGTCTATGGGTAGGGCGTTGGATTTGTCGTTGGTTAATTTTGAAACCAGATATTTCGGTGAAGTTTGTGAGTTCTTGGAGTAGGTATTGGAGAGAAGATTGGGGATGGATGAGTGTGATGAAGGTATCGTCGGCGAATAAGGCAATTTTATATTCGTTTTTGCCTACCTTAAGGCCAGTGATTTTATTGTGTGTGCGTATTTTTATTGCTAGTGGTTCGATGCATAGGGCGAAAAGAAGGGGGGATAAGGGGCAGCCCTGTCTGGTTCCGTTCAGTATCGGAAAGGAGTTTGAAGTGTATCCCAATTAGTAACTTTAGCTGTTGGGGACGTGTACATACTGAAAACTGCTTTGTGGAAGGCTCCGGTATTCCAAAGCTTTTAAGTTTTTCGCTCATGTAGGTCCAGGATATTCTGTTGAAGCTTTTTCGGCGTCTAGGGAGAGTGAGAGAGTAAGGGGATTGAGTGTTGTTTGGCATAGAATAGTTGCTGGAGGATGCGTCTGATATTGTCCGTTGTCTGGCGGTGGGGGACAAATCGGTTTGGTTCTCCGTGAATAATGAGGGGAGTGTGTTGTTTAGCGGGGTGGCTAGTATTTTTGCGAAGATTTTGATGTCAGTGTTGATGAGAGATATAGGACGATAGTTTGCACTCTTCAGGGTTTTTCCCTGGTTTGGGTATCACATATTATGTTAGCTCGTAGCATGTCTGTATGAAAGGTGTCTTCTTCTCTTACGATTTTGTTAAATAGAAGGTGTAAGTGAGGTGTTAGATATGTCTGGAATTTTTTGTAGTATGCGGCCGTGATACCGTCTGGGGCTGGCTTTTCTTTATGAAGTTGTTTGATTATTTCTGTAGTCTCAAATGTGGATATAGGGGCATTAAGGAGTGTTCTTTGTGTTCATTTATGGTGGGGAGGGGTGTTGTTCTTAGGTAGTTCTTATTGAGGGTGTTTTGAGTGGTTGTCCTGTTTTTTGGGTTGTGGTGCCATTATATAATGTGCTGTAAAAGTCCGCGAATAGGTTTACTATTTTGGTTGGGTTATAGTTGAGTTTATGGTTACGGTCTTTAGGGGGTGTAATTTTATTTTGTGGATAATCGTGCGTTGAGTTTTCTGGCTAGGGGGTTGTGCTTGTTTGCTTTTTCATAAAATTTCTGTTTGTAGTCGTAGGGCCTTGTCTGCTGACTTGTCAAGAATATGGGCTAACTTATTTCTGAGGTTGGTAGGGTGTGCAATGTTTCGGTGATTTGTTGTTGCGTGTTGTCTTTCAGGTTTCTAATGTGTGTCGTGATATCTGATATTTGGGTGGAGATGGCTCTTTTTCTCTTGGAGGCGATGTGGATAAAGTGCCTCGGATGACTGCTTTATGGAAGTCCATAGTAAAGAGGTGGAAGTATCTGGCAGGTCGTTTTTGTGAAGTAGAGTTTAGGTCCTGTTTATTTGTTGTGTGATGGATTGGTCAGTGAGAAGAGATTTGTTTAATCTCCATGTGTATGAGGGGGAGGTGGTTAGTAGGTTATTTAATGTTATTGTTACTGATGCATGGTCAGACCATGTGATGGCTGAGATTTCGGTTTTTGTAAGTTGGGGGAGTAGGGTTGGTGTTAAGAAAAGGAAGTCGATTCTGGAGTAGATGTATTATGTGGGTTAGAGTAGAAGGTGTATTCTTTAGTGGAGTTGTTGTACTCTCCATGTGGCCCAGAGGTTTAGGGTTTTATAAATTGTAGGAGAGGTTTTGTGGATGTTGTTGGATTGGATGTTGAGGAGGGTTGGGATCTGTCTAGTTTTGGGTCTAGTATTGTATTCATATCTCCTCCTACAATAAGATTATGTTGTCTTGGCAAGGAGGATTTCTTATATTCTCTGTAAAAACTGTTTGGGATTTGTTTGGTGCGTAGAGGTTTACTAGAGTGAGTTTTGTTTTGTTGATATGGCCTGTGATAATAATGTAGCGGCCGTTGGGGTCTCTTATGCATTTTTGTTCCTGAATGTTATTCGTCTGTGGAAGAGGACAGCCACCCCATTTGTTTTTTGTGGTGTTAGATGCCACAAGCGCTTGTATATTTTTTGCTCAGAAACTTTGGTTCCTTCTTTTGTAAGAAGTGGGTTTCTGTGTAGGAAAGCGATATCTGTTTGAGTGGATTCTAGGTATTTGATAGCAATTTTCATTTTTTGGTGTTGATTAGTCCCTTTGCATTTGGGATAATATTTTGAGGTGGGGCAGGGGAGATGGAGCTGGGGAAGTCAGGGGTGGTTTCATTTTGGATATAAAGGGAGGAGAAGAAAAAAAAAAAAAAGGGAAAGGGATGAGGGGGGGTTTAAAGGGTGAGACTTAAGAGTCTCAAATAGGTTATATATGCAGTGGGTTTCTCACTGCTGTTTTAGTGAGGCGTGTTCAACCTGGTGGTTGTTGAGTTGGTTGTGTTAATAAAGGGGGATTTTGTATGGCTGCTGAGAGAGTTTGTGGGGTCCAATCTTGTGTGTGTTTTTTTCGGGTGTTTTTCTTTTCCTTTCTTTTCTTTTCTTTCCTTCCTTCTTTCTTCTTTCCCTCTCCGTCCCTCTCCTATATTATAGTGTTGGCTTTACCTGTGATTAGTCTTTTAGCTATTCTTATGGTGTATCATTGTCATGGTTGTGTTGCCTTATTGGCGTATTAATTATTATATTATATTGTAGTATTGGGATTGTCGTATGTCTACATTGGTCTATTTTCTTTTATTGTAGTGTTAACATGCCCGTGTATCATTATATAAACATTTTCCCCATTATTACATTGACATTGCTTATATATAAAACTCTTTCCATATTATGTTATTAACATTTCCTGTATATCAGCATATTAACTATTTCCTGTTATAGCATTGTCATTGCCTGTATATCACTGTATAAACTATTTCCATATTATGTTATTAACATTGCCTGTATATCATCATATAACTATTTCCCTGTTATAACATGTCATTGTCGTGTGTCACTGTATAAACTATTTCATATTATATTATTAAACTTGCCGTATATCAGCATATTAACTGTTTCCCTGTTATAAAGTTGATATTGACTGTGTATCTTGTATAAACTATTCCATGTTTTGTTATTATCATTGCTGTATATCAGCATATTAACTATTTTCTTGTTATAACATTGTCATTGCTATATATCGCTGTATAAGCTATTTCCATATTATGTGATTAACATTGTTGTGATATCAACATATTAACTATTTCCCTGTTTTGACATTGTCATTGCCTGTGTATCACTATATAACCTATTTCCATATTTTGTTATTAACATGCTTGTACATCAGCATATTAACTATTTCCCAGTTATAACATTGTCATTGTCTGTATATCCACTGTGTTAAACTATTTCATATTATGTTGTTAACATTGCCTGTATATCAAAAGTTAATATGTTGATATACAGGCAATGTTAACAACATAATATGGAAATAGTTTACACAGTGATATACAGACAATGACAATGTTATAACTGGGAAATAGTTAATATGCTGATGTACAAGCAATGTTAATAACAAAATATGGAAATAGGTTTATATAGTGATATACAGGCAATGACAATGTCAAAACAGGGAAATAGTTAATATGTTGATATACAGACAATGTTAATAACATAATATGGAAATAGCTTATACAGCGATATATAGGCAATGACAATGTTATAACAAGAAAATAGTTAATATGCTGATATACAGGCAATGATAATAACAAAACATGGAAATAGTTTATACAGAGATACACAGGCAATATCAACGTTATAACAGGGAAACAGTTAATATGCTGATATACAGGCAAAGTTAATAATATAATATGGAAATAGTTTATACAGTGACACACAGACAATGACAATGTTATAACAGGGAAATAGTTCATATGATGATATACAGGCAATGTTAATAACATAATATGGAAATAGTTTATACAGTGATATACAGGCAATGACAATGCTATAACAGGGAAATAGTTAATATGCTGATATACAGGAAATGTTAATAACATAATATGGAAAGAGTTTATATATATAAGCAATGTCAATGTAATAATGGGGAAAATGTTTATATAATGATACACGGGCATGTTAACACTACAATAAAAGAAAATAGACCAATGTAGACATACGACAATCCCAATACTACAATATAATATAATAATTAATACGCCAATAAGGCAACACAACCATGACAATGATACACCATAAAATAGCTAAAAGACTAATCACAGGTAAAGCCAACACTATAATATAGGAGAGGGACGGAGAGGGAAAGAGAAAGAAGGAAAGGAAAGAAAAGAAAAAAAGGAAAAGAAAAACACCCGAAAAAAACACACACCAAGATTGGACCCCACAAACTCTCTCAGCAGCCATACAAAATCCCACCTTTATTAACACAACCAACTCAACAACCACCAGGTTGAACACGCCTCACTAAAACAGCAGTGAGAAACCCACTGCATATATAACCTATTTGAGACTCTTAAGTCTCACCCTTTAAACCCCCCCTCATCCCTTTCCCTTTTTTTTTTTTTTCTTCTCCTCCTTTATATCCAAAATGAAACCACCCCTGACTTCCCCAGCTCCATCTCCCTGCCCCACCTCAAAATATTATCCCAAATGCAAAGGGACTAATCAACACCAAAAAATGAAAATTGCTATCAAATACCTAGAATCCACTCAAACAGATATCGCTTTCCTACACAGGAAACCCACTTCTTACAAAAGAAGGAACCAAAGTTTCTGAGCAAAAAATATACAAGCTGCTTGTGGCATCTAACACCACAAAAAACAAATGGGGTGGCTGTCCTCTTCCACAGACGAATAACATTCCAGGAACAAAAATGCATAAGAGACCCCAACGGCCGCTACATTATTATCACAGCCCATATCAACAAAACAAAACTCACTCTAGTAAACCTCTACGCACCAAACAAATCCCAAAACAGTTTTTACAGAGAATAGAAGAAATCCTCCTTGCCCAAGACAACATATCTTATTGTAGGAGGAGATATGAATACAATACTAGACCCAAAACTAGACAGATCCCAACCCTCCTCAACATCCAATCCAACAACATCCACAAAACCTCTCCTACAATTTATAAAACCCTAAACCTCTGGGCCACATGGAGAGTACAACAACTCCACTAAAGAATACACCTTCTACTCTAACCCACATAATACATTACTCCAGAATCGACTTCCTTTTCTTAACACCAACCCTACTCCCCCAACTTACAAAAACCGAAATCTCAGCCATCACATGGTCTGACCATGCATCAGTAACAATAACATAAATAACCACTAACCACCTCCCCCTCATACACTGGAGATTAAACAAATCTCTTCTCACTGACCAATCCATCACACACAAATAAACAGGACCTGAAACTCTACTTCACAGAAAACGACCTGCCAGATACTTCCACCTCTTTACTATGGACTTCACATAAAGCAGTCATCCGAGGCACATTTATCCACATCGCCTCCAAGAGAAAAAGAGCCATCTCCACCCAAATATCAGATACACGACACACATTAGAAACCTGAAAGACAACACGCAACAACAAATCAACCGAAACATTGCACACCCTAACCAACCTCAGAAATAAGTTAGCCCATATTCTTGACAAGTCAGCAGACAAGGCCCTACGACTACAAACAGAAATTTTATGAAAAAGCAAACAAAGCACAACCCCCTAGCCAGAAAACCAACGCACGATTATCCACAAAATAAATTACACCCCCTAAGACCGTAACATAAACTCAACTATAACCCAACCAAAATAGTAAACCTATTCGCGGACTTTTACAGCACATTATATAATGGCACCACAACCCAAAAAACAGGACAACCACTCAAAACACCTCAATAAGAACTACCTAAAGACAACACCCCTCCCCACCATAAATGAACACAAAGAACACTCCTTAATGCCCCTATATCCACATTTGAGACTACAGAAATAATCAAACAACTTCATAAAGAAAAGCCAGCCCAGACGGTATCACGGCCGCATACTACAAAAAATTCCAGACATATCTAACACCTCACTTACACCTTCTATTTAACAAAATCGTAAGAGAAGAAGACACCTTTCATACAGACATGCTACGAGCTAACATAATAGTGTGATACCCAAACCAGGGAAAAACCCTGAAGAGTGCAAAACTATCGTCCATATCTCTCATCAACACTGACATCAAAATCTTCGCAAAAATACTAGCCACCCCTGTAAACAACACACTCCCCTCATTATTCACGGAGAACCAAACCGATTTGTCCCCCACCGCCAGACAACGACAATATCAGACGCATCCTCCAGCAACTATTCTATGCCAAACAACACTCAATCCCCTTACTCTCACTCTCCCTAGACGCCGAAAAAGCATTCAACAGAATATCCTGGACCTACATGAGCGAAAAACTTAAAAGCTTTGGAATACACGGAGCCTTCCACAAAGCAGTTTTCAGTATGTACACGTCCCCAACAGCTAAAGTTACTAATATGGGATACACTTCAAACTCCTTTCCGATACTGACGGAACCAGACAGGGCTGCCCCTTATCCCCCCTTCTTTTCGCCCTATGCATCGAACCACTAGCAATAAAAATACGCACACACAATAAAATCACTGGCCTTAAGGTAGGCAAAAACGAATATAAAATTGCCTTATTCGCCGACGATACCTTCATCACACTCATCCATCCCAATCTTCTCTCCATACCTACTCCAAGAACTCACAAACTTCAGCCGAAATATCTGGTTTCAAAATTAACCACGACAAATCCAACGCCCTACCCATAGACTAACCTCAAATACCATCAAAACAATAAAAAAAAATTCCCCTTCCGATGGCATCCAAACTCAAACATATCTTGGCGTCCAAATAAGTTCAAACCCAGCACCACTCTACCAACTCAACAACGTAAAACTAATCACCCAACTCAATCCCGCTAAAGCAATGGACAACATACAACATATCATTATTCGGCAGAATCTATTCAGCCAAAATGATAACACTCCCCCGCATCCTCTACCTTTCAGGCCCTCCCAATCACAGTCCCACCGTCAGATCTCAAATCCTACAAACAGCTATCCGAACCTTTATCTGGAATAATAAAAAAACAGAATCTCAGAAGCAATATTACAACGCAACAGAACACGAGGGACTTTCCCTACCCTCCCCAAACATATTACCAGGCAGCCCGCCTGGCACAAACCATCACATGGCACACAACAGACCCCAACATACGATGGAAAGACTCGAATCCGCTATCACTCACCACCCCGTCCCCACACTACCTCCTATGGATCAAAAAACAAAAAGAAACAGCGAAACATGGTCCGACAATCCCTATATCCAACACTCGATTTCTATATGGAAAACCTAACTAAATACAAACTCACATCCCAACCCTCCACAATGATTCCCCATATTCCATAACCCAACTTTCCCCCAGGATATGACAAACCCGCTTGGAAAAACTGGACAGATAAAAACATCACATACGTAGCCAGCCTTATTAACGCACAACAAACAATAACATGGGAAATGGCACAAGAACAACTAAAACTCCCCCAAACAGAATGCTCCGCAACACACAAATTCACCACTCTCACACAAAATAATACAGAATGCTCAATCAACAACCCTCACCCCGCTCGAAGAAATATGCCTAAAAAAACCAACAGAAAAGAAACTAATCTCACAAATCTACACACTAATTAACAACTTCAAACACCAAGACAAAACCACCCACATGCAATACTGGGAGAACACACGAACCAAAACCTAGACTGGAACACATGGTCAGAAATATTTCAAATATGCACAATGCTCTTTAAACACCATAATACAAGAAAAAAGCTATAAAATTCTCAACAAATGGTACATCACCCCAAATAAATTAAACAAATAAACCCAAACTTCCCACCACACTGTTTTAAAGGATGCGGAGAACCAGCTGATACACTACACTGCTGGTGGACGTGCGAAAATAAAACCAATCTGGTCCTTCTGTTACAAAACTATCAACAATATACTACACCCGATCCATCCACCCTGACCCATGGTTGCACTCTTCGACAAACCCCAAAAAAACAGCCCACCACACCAAAAAAAACTAATAAGCGCAATATGCGCAGCAACAAGATGTGTAATAGCTGCGTCTTGGAAGCAGGACACACCACCCCAACAACATCTAATTAACAAGATCTGGTGGATTTACCGGAATGAAAGCCTAACCCATTCACTCAAAGGCACAACCAAACTGTTCGAGAAAATTTGGACCCCATGGATACTAAAAATGGACGATCCATACACTTCTTAACTAAGAAATCAGGAAACAAAACCAAAGCTCCCACCCAACACCTTTCCTCTCCCCACGTACCTAACCCCCCCCCCCTTTTTTTTTTTTTTACTATTATTATTTTTTTATCTTATTATTTGCTCTCCCCCCTCCTCTGCACCGCCGGCCTCCTCTCTGGCTTCTCTGGTCTCCTCCTACCACCCACACAATACAATCTGTAACCTATAGCCACAACCTCAACATCAATGAGACCTACACCACCTAATCCATTTCATACAGACAACAACGAACAACTATACTCACAACACAAAAAGACCAAACCAAAACGGTTATAACATAGAAACTGCCCGTAGAGGGCGGGGTGGGAGGGGGGGAGGGAGCATTGGAGCGGAGTGGTAGGGTAGGGGGGTAGGATGCACCACCACCAACGCTAAGTTACTTTATATTTCTGTTTATTATATATACCCTAGCTACAAAGTAAACAGAAGGAGAAAGAAAAAATAAAAAATAATAATAAGCGATTACATACACTGCAAACGTTTTCCACTTAACTGATATTCTTTATATGTATGTAAACAAAAAGCTTAAAATGAATAACTGACTGTATTCTATCTACCATGCTGTTATCGCTCAATAAAAAACTATTGAAGAAAAAAATAAAAAGCACAAGTGGCACATTTTAGAATCACCAAAAATTTTGATCATATGCGGTGTGATATCAAACAGGAACGCAGTGCAGGCAGGGGAGCTCATTACTTTGCTGGAGGTACATGCTGGAGAACTGAAGGTACGTAAGGTAAAAGTATTAGGAAAGGTTAAGGTTAACCTTATCGGAATGGTTTAGTCCAGATGGTCACTTACTAATATTTCTGAGCATGCTTACTGCTTAGTAGTAAAAACCAAAATCAATTAAAAGATGTAGGATTTGTATGTATGTATGTATTTATAATACATATACGTGAAATATTTAATAATGGGAGCTGCAGTGATCTATATCCTTATAAAAATTACTCAGCTATGTCACTGATGACTCATTTCTTATTTCCCACTGGGCCCCACATTCCAGCATTCGTGCCTGAACAATGACTAGTTGAGCGTTTTTTGCAGTGTTTAACTTCACTAATGGAACCTGCTGGAGCTGCTTCCTGTCACTTCATAACCAATGTCTCTCTCCACCTCCACAAAGATTTGTTTAACCACATAGATGCTGGGCTGGGGATTTCCTTTCTACTGGGTTTAGGTTAACGAAAGGTAGCTTGGGGGGTTTAAATTAAGGTGGGAATAGGGGACAAGGCTTGAATTTAAAATGCAAATGGGGTAAAGGAGTCAGATACTTGTGTATTATAAGAAATAATACACCCCTTTACATTATAAGAATATTACGCTACCTTGGAGTTCCCTGCCCTGGATAAAAGCACTCAGCCTAAGGCCTTGTGCTTCTAAATGGTCAGGGAACTCCTCGTGGCATAATATCCTTATATTACACTGTAAGGGGGGCATTATCCCTTATAAAAAGCGCCACTATAAATATAACTCTAAATGCTAGAGCCTTGCCAGACGAGCTTACAATCTAGTTAGGAGGGTAACATACAGATATAAAGGAAAGGGTATAAGTGCTGGAGTGCGACAAATGCAGTGCAAAGAAAACAATCATATATTGTACTAGTTACCAGATAACCTGAGAGAGGGGAATAGAATTCCAGAGGATAAGGGCCACAAGAGAGAAAGGTTTAAGGTGAGAGGAAGCAGTATGAGTGGGGGTCTGTACAGGAGAAGGAAATTTGAAAGTTTGGGGCTATTTTCAAGGATTATCGAAAATAGCCTTGAACGTTAAATATTGGATATGAATCCCGTCTCTAGTTCTGTACTCCGTTTGCATTGCCTGAACCATTTTCAAAAATTTTTGGAATAAAGGTAGTGCAAGGTAAGTTGCTATAGGGAAATGTATTGCATCTTCCCCCTAGTGTTTATCTTTGACAAATGACAGACCTTTCTCTTGTTTGAAAGAGGGTATGGGCAAAGTGATGACCTCTTTCAAAGGTCTATTATATAATAAGCTAAAATTCCTAGCTATTTGTGACCAATTATCTGTAACTATTAACCCTTCTCTGCCCAACTATTGGGCTCAAACACACAAAGGTTGAAGGGCATGTCCACCCTCACCACTGTTACAAGCAGGTTAAGCCCCTCCCAGACACAAATTGTTCTATACTTAGCATTTGGGTCTGAAAGTCAGTCTTGGTTATAATGCATACATCACTGCCAATTGCTGTGGTATAGTCCAGGAGCTACACAGAAACCTCCTCTGCTGTGTGTCACATAATTAACGCATACAGCAGCAGTGGAGGTGTCTACCAACCAAGTGATATAAGCAGTTTTGGCAAAGATAGGTAACCTACTTGTAAAATTTAGTGGTGAGGCTGGACATGCCCTTTAAAATACATTGACACAGAACAAATTCACAGAGATGCAAACACATAAAACATGCACTAATGCAGCACACAGAACTATACACCATCATAAAACTATGTAAAGCACAGGCAGCATGGTGGCTCAGTGGTTATCACTGATGATTTGCAGTGCTGAAGTCCTGGGTTCAAGTTCAAATCCTAACTTGGACATATCTGCAAGGAGTTTGTATGTTCCCCCTGTACATGTGTGGATTTCCTCAACTGTAGTTTGCCTCAAAATCATAAGGACATACTGATTTGCAGGGTATGTGAGATAAAGTGATTAGATTGGAAGCTCTTTGGGGCAGTGTTTGATGTGAATAGGTAAAATAATTGTAAAGCACTGTGGAATATGCGCTTTTATAAAAGAAATAACATACATACATTGGCAGACTGAAATAAACAAGCACAAAAAAATGCATAAATAGACAAACACACAAATGATTATAGGCACACACACTAGAAAACATATAAATGTAACATACATTTATATACTGTAGAAAAACAGAAACTTACGCTCAACATGCGTAATTACACATAAATACATGCTGTTAACAGCCACACTTATATTAGTATACCTATTTATCTAATGATACACACACATACAGCATATAGTACATACATCATCGCTTCTTTACACTCCCAGTAAATACCACAAATACTGTATAGAGAAAGGATCAACACAATCCCTTATCCTACATTTGGTGCCTTTTAGATCCTTTATGTAAGTATAGGTTATACAAGAAGATGAGCTGGGAAGGGTGAAGTACTGTGCCAGACAGTTTGCTAATCCCCTCTGCGCTGACTCAGATTAGTTTAAATCTCATCTTGGCTTTAGCCATTCCTATTTCTAATACAGCCATTCTCTGTTGGACCTGCTTGTCACTTGAGTGAATCAAACCTATTTTTTTCCTGCTTCCTTCTGTTCTTCTGTGCTGTATTTTTCCCTTTCCTCCATAAATCAGTTTTCTTTGCCACATGGATTCCAGCAGCAGTGACAATGAAGATTCATCCTCACCTCTTCTGTCCCCATCTTCACCTGCAAGTGAGGAAGAGGAGGATGCTTTTGAGATTCTATCAAGGATAACAGTGTCAACTAATGAAGTCCCATGGGAGCAGCGTAGCTCAAAGATGAAGATTTTACATGTGGTTGATAGAATTTTCCTTTACTTCCTTGCTGCCTTTTTCATTGTTCTCTTTATTGAGATATTATACATATTGTACCATACTGTGCCCTGGGCAGGAATATCCCACATAGTCAAGGATCAACTCCTGTTTTCAGAAGAGGGAGAGGAAGAGATGGACCTTTAAGGTGAGTCCAGGGATCCAAATAGCCACTGGCACTTTAAAGAGCAAGTCCACCCCTTTTGCATCCCAAAAAAACCTGATATCACAATCTTCCCTTCCTCTCTGGTGTTCATGTGTGTACTAAAATACTCATCATGCACTCTGCTGTCCTCTCCCCGGTTGTTGCCTCTTACATCTGTGCAAGCTCCATGCAAACACGCAGTGGAGGAAGTCTGGTTAGCAGCACATATTCAATGTCCGTGCTCTCATCTGTTATGACAGTGATTGATTGCAGCACAGTTTAGAAGCCATTGAAGGGACAGTGGATTGAAGCTGAGTATCTCAGTTCAGAAATGCTGGGGAGGTAAGAAAGCTTGTGAGTTTGGGGTTTGTGGAGGGGGGGATGGAATGTGTAAGGGATGGTCCACCACTTCCACTCCTTTTTTTGCAGTTTGCATTTAGTGTTCTAAATAATAAAAAGGGAGTATCTTTAAGAAGCAGTGTTTTTTTTCTCTTTAAGCAGTACCTGCCATAGGAAGTAGCCTATACTGCCTTGAGAATAATAAGGCTTAGCCTTGTCATGATAATTTGTTTTTACAGTTACAGTTGCAATTAAAGGGTAGCTGTGGTCTTCATACAAGTGCCCTGTACTGAAAACTCTTGAATAACTTTCAAACAAGCCTAGGGTGATGTATATAGCTTATCTGGACCTTAAAGTCCAGCCCCAAAACTATAATTTCCCCCACTACTGGCTGTGTAGTACATAAAAACCCTTACCTTACATCCCAGCTCCAAATGGCTGCCCTGCAATGTTCCCCTAAATTTCAAAAAACTGCCCACCAGGAGCCTAGCAGAGTCCATGTAGGACTCTGCCTCCGGTCTCTCCTCCTGGAGAATTTTTCCATGCGCAGTAAAGCCCTCCCCCCCTCCCTCTCCCACCCGTTTTCATCTCCCTCCCCCTAGTGTAATTCCCTTTTCATATATTGTAGGGCTTCCTCCCCCAGCCCCAACCGCATTACCCTTATTTTCAGAAACTCCCCCAATCTTTACTTACCTTCCCTCTCCTCCGGCGTTTTGAACTACCGGCAGCCGCGTCTGTGATTGGCTGTCCCTCAGCCAATCACGGATGCGGCTGCCTGTCCGGCCCCCTGCTTGCAGTTTCATGCAAGCAGAGGGCCATGACAGTGCGGCAGAGGATAGAGGGAAGGTAAGTAATGATTGAGGGACTTTCTGAAAATAATAATAATGCGGTTGGGGCTGGGGGAGGAAGCCCTACAACATATGAAATTTAAAAAAAAAGGGGTGGACATGCCCTTTAAGTTACAGGCTTTTAAAATTACACCTTGTCTGTCTAAGCAGTTAGAGCATGGGGCTTAAGATGCAGCTGATGCTCCACTCTGAGACTTGGGGGCAAACCAGTGGTGCTGGTGATGTCACAGCTCACTGTACTAACAGGAAAAAAACATAATTTAAACTGCTGTAACTTTGGATAGACTGCAGCTAGAAGCATAAACCTAGAGACATTTTAAATATGTATGCTTTTTTAATAAAGGACATTTGCATGGAGACCACAGATCCCCTTTAAAGGTGTATTTGGATGTCCTGTTTAGGCTTAACCTCTGCTGGTATTGATCATAGGTGTGTATGACATCACTAATAAATTAAATAAGATAGGGAGAGAATTAGGCTTCACAGCTCCCCTTCAGTATATGCAAATAAGGAATGGAGACTTCTGGGTAATTTCCATGTCTCCATGGTTGCCCTTACAAAATGCTTCACCTAATACAAGTTTTTTTACGGCATCCCACAAGCTAAATGCAAAACCAGAGAGCCAACCACAGACAGTTTTGGCTTTATTTAAGGCCAAGTCCAGCCCTAAAATGAACTTACATACAGGTAAATCACCCCCTAAAACCCTAAATGGTAATAGTTTGAAATCTGAAATGTATAAGTCTAACCTGAAATCCTGCACAATGTCCTGTTGCCCCTGTTTCTGCTTCCTGGTTCTTCCAGTTAGCAACTGTCAGTTATGGATTTGACAGTTGACATCACAGCCAATGACTGAATGTTAATCCCCTGTCTGCCTCTTCAGAGCATGCCCAGGCTCAGTACAGGTTTCTAAATGGCTTAGTTTCCATGAGGTATCCAGAAGCATAGCAGGCATACAGTAATGAATTCATAGGGCAAACTATGATATATCAACATATTTTAAAGAGGCCATTCTATCTAAAAGATGTTCTTATGAGGGTGGGGTTGCCCTTTTATTGAACCATCATCAGTGTAGTGTAGACCTCTTGTTTTGCTGTGTGAAGTGCCGACAGACATTGCTTATAAAAAAAAACAAAAAAAAAACGTAGGGATAGAACTAGGCTTCGCATACACACATGGCTCCATACACATTGAATCTCATCTGCCACTCTGCTGCCCATTTTTATAATCTATCTAGGTCTACTGACAGCAATTGCACATCATTTGAAAACACATTCTTTTAAAACAGATTTAAAAGAATGTGGCCCCAGTACAGAGCCCCAAGGAACTCTGCTTAGAACTTTAGCCCACATAGATAGCACATAGACCACTACTCTCTGTACGTGATCCAACAACCAATTCTCTATCCATGCACATATCTTTTTTTCTAGGCCGACAGATAAAAGGGTATTATTTTTACCATAATTCTTGCTATTGTTTGGACATGGTCTGGTATCCCAGAGTATATTGTTTTTTTTTTGTTGTTCAATAAGTTTTTATTGTAATTTTTTTTTTTTTAACAAAATAACATAAAATTTGGTCAACAAATATTGCTGTTAGTATTGCACTCATTTGATATAAAAATAAAGGTTATTTTTCGGTCCACCATGCCATTATTTCTTCTTTCTGTATTTTCCTGTGGCTGCTGCAAGATGACAGTGTTTCCTGGGAGGTCATGGTAAAATAAGTAGGAAAGAAAAGGATACCTGTAAAGCAGAACTTTGTTGCACTCCTCAGTGGCGTGTCCGCGGCTCCCCTAGTATATTGGGACTAATCGTTTCCTATGGACTGTGGTTGCATTTTTAGAGTCCATGTTTCCCAGGTTTTAGTCCAGTTTCTCAGGTTATTCTGGGACGAGTAAATTGTATGCTCGCTGTCGTGTACCCACCATATTTTGTTTATTAATTCAGATTTTGTGATAGATCCTCCCTTCCACGTTTTGGCTATAGTGTTTCTAGTAATGGCACATATGGTTTTTATCAGGGTGTTAACGTGTTTGTTGTATTTTGCGATGGGAAGGTTGAATAAAGCTGTGTAAGGGGTTAAGATGAAGGAGTTTTCAATTGTTTCTTTTAAGATTTGTTCGCAAGAGTGCCAAATAAGTTGGACACTAGGACATTGCCACCAGCAGTGTAGTTGGTCTGCTACTAGCTGGCATCCTCTGAAGCATAGCGGTGATAGAGAAGATGAAATTTTATGCAAGGAGGCCGGGGTGACGTACCAATTGTATCAGATTTTGTATGATTTTTCTTTTAGTAGTATATTAGAGGTACATTTAGCTGATGCCATAAAGATCTGGGTTCACTGTTTTTCCTCCAGTGATGTTTGGAGTCTCTCTTCCCATTTAATCAGCGGGGATATTTTGGTGGGTTGGGTGTTATGCCATATAATTTTATAGAGCTTAGATATTAGGTTTTTGTGTGACTTTGAGTGGGTGCTGATAATTTCATATTCTGTTGGGTGAATTGATATGCAGTTTGCGAGGGTTTTCCGTGTGTAGTGGAGAATTCTTGTGTAGGGGTACCAGGCTGCGGCTTGGAGTTTAAATTTTGTTTGGGCTTCTTCCCATGTCAGTGGGGAGCCTGAGTGTGAGATAATATCTGGTATTCTCATAATCCCAAGCTTGGTCCACATTTCGTCATCAACTATAGATGGTTTACCTCCGAAATAAGGAGTAAAAAAGAGAGGCATATATGGGGATGGGTATTGAGTGAGTTTAAATTGTTTATTGCATCTGTCCCAAATTTGAAGGGATGTGCAGGTGATGTATTCGTTGTGGGGGAGGTGTATGTTTCTGTCTCCAGGTCTCACCCACAGCGCAGAGTACACATGGAGGGGGGAGAGCAAGGTGTTTTCGAGGTCCACCCATCTTACTTTTTTGTACCCATTGGTCCATTGTGTTAGCTGTGCTAACCTGGCTGCTAGGAAGTATTGGTAAAACATTGGTAGGGCAAAGCCTCCTTTGTCCTTGTGTCTGGCTAGATAAGAGTATTTGATTCTAGGCCTTTTATTGTGCCACACAAACTGTCTTATTTCCTTCTGTAGTTTTTGGGCATCTTTCAGTTTAAAGTGGATCGGGAGAGCTCTAAAAAGGTAAAGGATTTTGGGAAGTATGGTCATTTTAATTGCTGATATTTTGCCAGATAATGATAAGGGGTATGGTGACCATTCCTTAAAGGACAATTATACTCACCTTTTCCCCGATCCACTGCAGCATAGTACCCAGGGTGAGGACCTAAAATCGCTAAGTCCTCACCCTGGGTTCTTTCTCTAACTCCTGCACTACTTACCGCAAATCTGCTTCGGCGATCCAGACTGTTCCACCTCTCTCCTACTGTCAGTGACAGTCGCGAGGCAGCCAATTGGAAGACACGCCTCCTTGCAGAGCGTATCTTCCTATTGGCTGCCTCGCGATCTGTCATTGAAGCAGGAAGAGCGGAGGAACGGAGCGATCGGCGAAGCAGATTTGGGGTAAGTAGTGCAGGAGTTAGAGAAAGAACCCAGGGTGAGGACTTAGCGATTTTAGGTCCTCACCCTGGGTACTATGCAGCTATGGAGGAAGAGGAGCGAGGGTGAGGTGAGTATACTTGTCCTTTAAGGAGTTTGAATATGTGGGAGAGTAGTTTTGTGTAGTTATGATTATATAAGGTCTGCATATCTGCACTTAGTTGGACCCCCAAATATCCGAATGAGTCGGCTGCCCATTTGAATGGGAATTTATCATTTAGTTCCTTCCTTGATTGTTCTGAGATATGTATAGCGTAAGCCGTGGATTTAGTGTGATTTATCTTAAGTCCAGAGACTGAGCCAAATTCTTTTAAGACCTGGAAGGCTGCTTGCAGAGATTTCTCTGGGTTGGACAGGTAGAGCAAGGTATCGTCTGCGAATAGTGAGAGTTTGGTTTCCAGTCGTCCCATGGAGATTCCCGATATGTCAGGGTTTTGTCTGATATGAACTGCTAATGGCTCAATACTCAGTGCAAATAGGAGGGGGGATAAGGGGCATCCCTGTCTAGTCCCGTTGCGGATTTTAATTGCAGTTGAAGGGTATCCCATATTGCGAACCCTTGCCAGAGTATATTGTTTTAATGATTCCCATTTTGTCTGAGGGATAAGAAGGGTAAGTGACATGTATCTACTGTAAACCCTAGAAATATCAGAGATCGTGTAGTGTGTAAAATTGACTTTTGTGTTTTATAAACACCAACATTAAAAAGGTTGCAGTGACTAGGTCTCTCTGATAATCGTGCTTTCTCGAGGGTGAAAATTTTGTATGCCATCTAGATAAATCAGACTAAATATTATTTTCTGTGTTGGAAAATTGGTTTCAGTAGTCTGGAAAGGGTGTAGGGTCTGTCTGCTAGGGCAAACACCATGACAGTCCAATCATAGATTTGACCTTCCATTTGAATTGTAGAAACCGACTGTGATCCAGGGACATGTAAATTATATAAAAAATATTTTAAATCTGTTTTTACTGTAATCTCTTAGATTTTCCAGTCTTAAAGGGCAAGTCCACCCCCAAAACTAACTTTTTATATTTATTTGGCCCAAATAAGTGCTCCAAAACAAACTTTACAGCATGTAAATCGGTCCAGTGGTTCAAAAGTTACAGACCTTTGTAACTGGCTTAATCCTGCAGCATGGACCAATACAGCGATGAACAGAGACAGGTTACATTACCTTGCCTCTGTTCTTTTCATGTTCTTGAGCATGTCTGTTAACATCCAGCAGTGAGAACAGAGGAAGTTGCATCAGTAATGGTCTGACCCCTGGATCCCTGGATTTTCCCTCTCAACCAATCACAGCTGTAAAGTTATGTGTACTGAAGAAATCCAGGATCAACAGCTACAGCCAGCCAGCCCAGAGAGAGAGAGAGAGAGAGAGTGAGACACACACAAACACAGGCAAGAATTTTTTATTTTTTTTTCTAAGCTGCAGCTCGGGGTCATCTAAAGTGGAAGTGGAGAGGAAGTGCAGCCTGATATATATCTCATTAAATATCAGGCAAAGCAAATGATTTTGAGAAAAATGAACATGGCGTTTGAGGTTGGTGCTATTATATAAAGAACATATAAAAAGTTTATTTTTGGGTGGACATACCCTTTAATCATTTTGGTTTTATAAAGTGATTTAGATTCCAACATTTAGGATTGAATTTAAGATTTGAATTGGAAAGGAGTGATAGGAATAGGTTGGCCCTGAGAGTATTTTCGTAACACTGCCTGGGAAAGGGCCTCTTTGAGGAAGGGATATACCACTTGGCCCAGTATCTGGTTTTTACTTTTACTGTATAAACTCAGGCCCAAAGTGTGAAATGATAACTTTGGGAGTGCAATAATGTGTTCTAGCTGCACGACCCCTTAAGCCCCAAAGAGCACTTGTAAGGGACCCAATGGTTATTCTAAGGACCCGGGATGTCCCAATTGTCCGGCCACGGGATTGTCAGCCGTTCGTCAATCATCGAATGGGCGATTTCTAGAATCCCCAGCCGTTCGGGGGTTACAAAATTGCACATTCCAGGCTTACCTAACGTTCAGAAATCCTTGTACATTTGAGATTCCTTGAACGTTCGATGATTTTCGAAAGTAAGTCCGCGAGTTCGGAAAACAAGTACGAGTATGTACTAGTTCGGGTTCGAAGTTCGGTTGTGCTCCTTCACTAGTACTGGTATTCCCCATAGTAGCTCTCTTGGGTGAGAGTTATAACGTATTGCTTCTAGCAAGGCAGAATATATGAGGTTGGAGGTTCAAATTCCCATACTTATTTTTCATTTTTACTTAAATGTTAATATTCTGTTATTCATATCCATGCTAGCTAATAAAAACACTGCACGGATTACTTTTCTTTTTTGTATAAAAAACAAGGCAATAAATCATTTTTAGGGACAGGAGTATTTCAATATGTTTACACAAAAAAAAATGCAAACACTGCTGTAAAATATTAGTTTTTAGCTTTAGGGAAGAAAGGCTGCAGCTTCCTTGGTTTGATCTGTTAAGCGCTACAGAGAATGTGAAGTATAAGAAGTAGTGTCACACAGTAACCAGATTTTCAGTGCTTTAGTGATTATTTATTGGAGATGTGGCACAACATGTTTCAGACCTTACTGGTCTTTCATCAGGTGCAGTAATACAAAAGAAACCCTCAACCCATACACTCTTATATTCAAGTGGTCACATGTTCATGACACCAGCTCTCTATTTTGGCCATGTATCATGTAGCAATACTGTATACACACATATACATATATACAAAAGGCATTGCTATTCACACACAGTTTGATCATATTTAATGTAGTACTTACTACTGAGAGAATGCAGATTAGGTACTTTAACTGCTTGAGATGTTTGGCCAACATTTGAGAGCATATACGACTGACTCTGACCTACATGTAAAATATCCCTTTAAAGGTATCCTTGTTCCTGTAAAGTATACTGCATACACTTAGCTGGGCGTCACCCAGCTAAGGGGGATTATGGGAGCCAGACCCTTATTAACCCACAGTAGCCAGAGAGAAAAAAAGGGGTGAAATACAGTTTGTTGTATCTTTATGAATGTGCTCTGTCAATTGGGACAATGTTGTTTTGGGACTTTAGTTCCCCTTTAAAGTAAATTCATGGGCTTCCATTTTTGAAACAGCCAGCCTTGATACACTATTGGGAACCACTCTCTCCCTTGCATAAAATTCATTATTTAAAGAAATTACAAACCCCCTGATGTTAGCTTTCAAATGTTAAATAAGATCTGTTGGTTGGGGCAAAATTAGCCCCATTTTAAACAATAAGAACTTTTAATAAATCTCTCTGTATATTTTTTAATTTTATAGGTGAAATTCTGTTTGTATGTGTTGATTAATTTATGTTCTATCATAAAAACACACTGATAGGTTGTATGTGTGAAATAAAGTGCTTAGATCGTATTTGGAGAGAGGTAAGGTAAGTAAAGATCGAGGGACTTTCTTGCTCTAATATTAATGCGGTTGAGGCTGGGGGACCAATATCTATAATGGGAGAGGGGTTTAATGCTAGGGGGAGGGAGACCAAATTGGGAGGGAGAGCTCTTCTGCGCATGGCAAAATTCTCACGAAGGGGAGACAGAAGGCAGAGTCCTATATGGTACTCCTGGTGGCCAGTTTTTGTGACTTTGGGGAGGGATTACAGGACATCCATTTGTATCTGGGATGTAAAGTAAGGATTTTTATACACTACAGATTGGGGCCAGTAGTGGGGGGGGGGGGGATTGTAGTTTTGGGGGTGGACATGCCCTTTAAATGAAAATTATACTCACCTTTTCCCCGATCCTTGGCAGCATGAAAATCCGCTGCTAAACCGGGCTCGGCCATCTCTATTCATGACAAAATAAATTTATTTTTATATCACTCTGTATCAGCAAGTGTTTCCAAGAACTTTTTGTTTCTTGTGAGAGATTAGGGAAATAATGTGCTGCTTACTAATGTTTTGCGATGTTGGAAATTCTTTGATCTCAAGTTTCAAAATGGTTTTCATTTATTTTTACATACAGGAAAATAAGAGAAAAAGACAAATAAAAGAGGAAAAGAAAGACCAATGAGGAGAGACCACATGCTAATGAATAGAACAACTAAAATAATCGTTGATTCAATGGTTCCTTTTAAGTTAAACTTCTGTTCTGATGCTAATAG
This sequence comes from Hymenochirus boettgeri, assembly GCA_019447015.1. Taxonomy (NCBI): domain Eukaryota; kingdom Metazoa; phylum Chordata; class Amphibia; order Anura; family Pipidae; genus Hymenochirus; species Hymenochirus boettgeri. The sequence continues at coordinate 207,502,041 of CM033476.1, forward strand.
ACATTGCATACTTATGTGAATATAAATATGTATATATATCATGGATCTAACACACTTATTGCAGTAAAATGTATCTGTTCTTGTTATTTTAGATTTTTTTTTTGTCTTCGTTTGAGCAAAATAAAAATCTGTTGTAAAAGCATATATCACATACATTGACATTTTTAGACAGACTTTTGCATTCTTGCTTTCATGCATTTGCACACAACTCACCAGCACTGTGGACTGACCAGCATGGACAGAAAGTTTCTAGCTCTCCAATAGAGGGAGAAGGTGTCACGGGACACCGTGTGAGGTTGTGGGAAATAAGGCAAACCAGGCAACATCAAGCTCTTGCAATTGGAGGAGCTTTATTTCAATTCACCAGTATTAAACACAACCTTATCCTACCAAGCCATCACTGTCCTTGGGATGCAGTTCCAGGGATCTCTGGTCTCCGCTCTCTGGGCTCCACTGCCTTGGCTCCAAACTGCTGGGATGCTACTGGCGTCTCCTGGGCTGCTGAATCCTGGCTCCCTTGCTCTCAAGTTAAGGGACAGGGTAGTGTGTTACAGCTCTGAGTTGCTGGGCACTGCCTAAACATGTGTCTTAGCTTGTTCTCCCTTGCTCAGTTTTCCCTTATGGCAAGCCCTAGTCTGCTTCCTCCTGCAGACTAGCCTCCTGTATCCCTTGCTCTCAAGCTAAGGGTCAGGATAGTGTTAATCAGCTCTAAGCTATAGGATACTGCCTCAGCATGTATCCCAGCTCTTCCTTTGCTTATGTTCTCCCCCCTCATGTGGACTAAGGGCACGGCCACACTGCAATGCAAATGCAATCACAAACGCATGCGATTTCATTGCGTTTGCGCATGCGTTTTTTCATTAACTATTGAAAAACGCATGCGATTGCAATTTAAAATGCGGAACGCAAATCGCAACGCACCCGAAAACGAGCGTTTTTGGTGCATTGCCATGTTTTCAATTATATGAAAAAAGCGCAAACGCATGTGCAAAAAAAGCGCAGCAGTGTGGCCTAGCCCTAAAGTTGTTCTTTTTATTCCCAAATTCCCTTTGAAGTGCAAATGTCCAACTTTCAATCAGCAGCCAATTACTGAACAGCAGACCAATCAGCAATTATTTAACTCAAGCTAGCCGCATAACCAGGCCGGCACCATACTAATGAGTTTACAACAGGCAATCCCAAGAGTTTTGAAACATATGAATTTACAGAAAGGGGACGCCACACAGTGTAGCTACTGCATCAACAAGTGCTCTTTATTGCAACGTTTCAGACCTTCGCAGGGTCCTTTTTCAAGCAATCCCAAGAGTTTTACCTATGTATTTGCGCTTTTCATATCATTGAAAATGCGGCAACGCACCAAAAACACACGTTTTTCAATAGTTAATAGAAAAACCGCATGCGCAAACGCAACGAAATCGCATGTGAAATCGCATGCGGTTGCATTGCAGTGTGGCCGTGCCCTAAGTGCGTATTCCCAATAGTGTGCTTGATACTATATTCGGAACCACTCTCTCCCTTGCATAACATTCATTATTTAATGGAATTACAAACCCCCTGGTGCTCTATCAGAGAAGAAGAGGTATCCCCTAGATATCACCCTGGTTCATTTGGGTAACTTAGGGCAGATTGGCTGGGAGGAAAGACAGACAGACCAGAGTAGTTGTCTAACGGTGCCAGAACATGTAGAGCCCAAGTGTGTGTTTGGTGAGGGGGTTGGAGACGTATCTCCTAGGTGACTCCCTGGTTCAGTCAGGTAAGGTACTTACAGTGATGGACTTGCAAGGGGAGTAATAATTACTGAGGGACCAGATAGTCCTAGGAGAGCCCGGTTATTTGTCTCAGTCCCAAGGGAGACAGGAAATTATTGTGGAGGAGGGGAGGAAAAGGTTGGAAGGTTGTTAGGATGTAGGCAGAAACTTTTAACTATCATTCGCCCAACAACGTATTCATTTTGGGAAACCAAGGCCAGATGCTTAGGGAGAGTAGCAGCAAATTTGTACAGTTTACCATGCACAAAAAACACCAGGATAACTAAAGAAATAGTAGAAAAAAACATATATTGTATAGTGGTGATTATCATAATAGATTATCATGATGTCAATGTTAACACTGATCAAACTGGACTTGAAATCAGATCAGCAGTCTACAAAGGAAATAATGCTTGGTCGGGGTGTCATAAGGTAAAACTGTACAAAAGAAAATATATTTCCCAGCAATGCGATGTCAACAATCAACATAAAAGAAGGAAGCTGCCATGGCACAGCAGACTTATTGGGACATTAGGCAATTTAAGTTTGTTGTGTTGGAAGAACATAGTTCCTTCCATGCAACCATCTTAAGAGGGGAGGTGTCATGATATGAAACCCAGTAAATCCCCAAACCATAAAAAACTAATATGCTCGAAGTAGGAGCAGGGTTTCATTGTTTATATTGTATAGATATGCTGTATACTCTCTTCCGGGCTTAATAAAACAGTTGATAAGCTGCTCCATAAATCCAGTAGGCAGCTAAGTGTTGTTTCCAGGTTACTATTTCTAAAAGGGTGCAATAGAAACAGACCAGACAATGTTTTATTCAAAGCCTCTTCTTACCTTACTGAAATCCCATGATGCAGTAAATCCCTTTGCAAGCTTTATTGCATCATGGGATTGTGGTCAGATAAGAAGCAGGGTTTGCGCCTCCATTGAAAAGGCATTAAGTTGTGCACTAAATGTCAGTGCAAAATGTAACCTGCATCGTCTGCACAGCACTATTTCCAAAGAGCTTTGGAAATGCTGCAGGCAGCACAAAATTAGTACACCAGCCAACTCGCAGCCCATGATTGGTTGGGTCAAAAAATAGCCCTGTGTGTACCCAGCCTATGTTCAAATTGGAGAGTTGGATGGAAGGAAGAGGCAGGGATAGTAATATCATGGTGCTAGTGCAGCAGCTTTTACCTGGCATTTTAAAATTGTTCTCCACGGTTCTTTTAGCTGAGCTCATCCTCCCCACTCCTTCAGTTCATTTGCAACATTGTTTCCAAATAAAGATAGCTAAGTTTAGGCTCTCTACTCACTACAATGTTGCAAATTACAGCAGCAGAACAAGGAGAGTAAGTAAAAGCTGACAGGGAGAAGCTAGGGAGAACACTGGGCGCCCTTGTTTAACATAGGCACCCTAGCACTTTGCCTAGGTGGCCTATGCCTGAAAACGGCCCTGTATAAAGGGTATGTTAACAGTGCTTTATCATTTCCAAACTAATCACATAGCTGTAATTGCCACTGACCTTAAATTTTCTCTCCCCCCCACCAATCCGACCCTCCTTTTCCTTCTTTTCAGCTCTTAAAATGCATGTCCACCCCAAAACTAAAATTTAAGCCTCTACTGGCCCCACTGTGTAGGGTTAAAAAATTCTAACCTTACACCTCAGCTCCTTATGATTCCCTGCAGTGCCTTTCCAAAGTTCAGAAAAGTGAAGAGTAGTAGCTGTTTGTCATCCGGTCCCTGCTATTTCCTTGACCTACTGGAGGACTCTGGCATGCGTAAAGGAGCCCTCCCCCTCTGTAGTGTAGGGGGCATTTTCTGTAGCTCACGGTTTGGAAACACCGCTTATCTCTATTCCACATGGCAAACTTGTACCAGTTACACTCACTGTGGAAAAATTTGTATATACCAGTCACTGTGGGCAAACTTGTATTTACCAGTCACACTCACTGTGGTATAACTTGTATTTACCAGTCACTGTGAGCAAACATATATGTAACAGTCACTGTGAGCATGTACCAGTCACACTGTGAGTATGTACCCATCACACTTACCATGGGCAAACTTGTATGTGCCAGTCACACTCACAGTTGGCAAACTTTTATGTACCAGTAACTGTGGGCAAACTTGTATGTGCCAGTCACACTCGCTGTTGAAAACTTGTATATACCAGTCACTGTGGGAAAACTTGTTTGTACCAGTAACAGTAGTCAAACTTGTTTGTACTAGTAACTGTGGGCAAACTTGTATGTACCAGCCACAGTGGGCAAATTTGTTTGTAGCAGTTACAGTGGGCAAACATGTATGTACCAGTCACACTGGGCAAACCTCTATGTACCATTCACTATGGGCAAACTTTAATGTACCAGTCACTGTGGTCAAACTTGTATGTACCAGGCACTGTGGGCATGGCTGGCCTAACAGTATCTGGTGAACTGGAGGGCTGAGTTAACAGTGCCTGGTGAACTGGAGAGCCTGACCTAAGGGCTGACATGTGTCACCTGAACTGAAGGGATGAACTAACAGTGTCTGCTGAACTGGAGGGCTAGATGGTTTAGCAGCCAATCTTGGGCCAGCCCAACCATTTCACCAGCCAGTGTTAGTTGGCCCACCACACCCATCTCTATTAGACACAACCACCTTTGTGTAGGTTATTTTGCAAAGTCCATCATATACTGACAAGCGGTACGGATACTCATAAGAACCCCATGCAGACTTTATACTTAATACTAATCTTTGGAGATACCCTGGAACATATCTATACTTAGGGTGTGATGCTATATTGACCACTATTCAGCTAAACTAATGTAAAACCCATGCTACCAGATGTATTATCGGGTTAGCATGGGATTTACACCAATTCTGCAGTGGCAGTGCCATCTCTAGCACATCTGATGTAGAAAAGGTTTGCACGAACATTTAACTTGAAACTTACCACCTTTTTAATGTAGTATAATTTAGGCATAAATCGCACATCTTACCGGACTGGGACCCCGTGATGCACATAGATTGGAGTAAGGGAACTGCCAGCACCTCAAAAGGTATAAAGTTCTTAAATTTCCTATATGAGCATTTTCTTTCACAGATAGTAGAAGTTCCTACCAGACAGAATGCGTTGTTGGATCTGGTGATATCTAATAACCCTGAGCTCATTTTGGAGATGAAGGTAATGGGAAGCTTAGGGAATAGTGACCATGATATAGTGTCATTTAATATAGGTTGTAAAAAACTAAAGTGCACTGGGTTAACAAAATCTTTTAACTTTAGGAAAGCTAATTTTATGCTGTTAAAGGTATCACTACTGCTCATAGACTGGGGGGAATTGTTTCTAGGTAAAGATACAGAGCAGATGTGGACAACTTTTAAAGGGATATTAAACTATTACATTTCTAAATCTGTACCTTTAGGTAACAAGTGTAAAAAAATTAGGTCCACTCCTGCTTGGCTTAATGCTCAGGTAAAAAGGGAAATGAAAAAAAGAAAAGGGCTTTTAAAATTTTGAAAACAGAGGGAACAGAACAGGCTTACAGGGAGTAGAAAAGCTGTAATAAAGTGTGCAAGAAAGCAATTAAACTAGCTAAAATGGAAAATAAAATACGGATTGCAAACAAAGCAAGTCCAACCCCAAAATGTTTTTTAAGTATATAAATGGTAAAAAGATGAGGACTGAGAATGTGGGACCATTAAATAATGGGGCTGAGGTGGTTGTAGGGGAAGCCAAAAAGGCTAATCTGCTAAACCGTTTTTTTACATCGGTTTTTACTGTTGAGAATCCTTGTCCTTACAGCAGGGATTGTAATAATATGCAGGGAAGAATTGAAGAGTATTCACATTGGCTAACAGAGGACATGGTACGGAAACAATTAGACAAAGTTAATATAGTAACATAGTAACATAGTAATTAAGGTTGAATAAAGACATTCGTCCATCAAGTCCAACCTATTCCCTTTTTTTTTTTTTTAACCCTACCTAACAGTTGATCCAGAGGAAGGCAAAAAACCCCAGCTAAAAAAGGGGGGAAAAAATTCCTTCCTGACTCCAAACGGCAATCGGAAAGTATCCCTGGATCAACCAGATCTATATGCATTAATACCAGTAATTCTCAATATTTTTTAGTTTTAGAAACTTATCCAGGCCTTTTTTAAAGTTATTCAATGAACTTGCCATTACCACCTCTGCTGGAAGACAGTTCCACAGTTTCACCGTTCTCACTGTAAAGAAACCTCTCCTAACTTGAAGATGAAACTTCTTTTCTTCCAACCTTAAAGGATGTCCACGAGTCCTCTGATATGACCTATTAGTGAACAATGCACCAGAGAGTTCACTGTATGGGCCATTAATATATTTGTATAAGGTTATCATGTCCCCACGCAACCGCCGCTTCTCCAATGTAAACAGCCCTAACTTGTCTAATCTGCCTGCATATTCAAGCCCCTCCATTCCCCTTATTAATTTAGTTGCCCTTCTCTGAACTGCCTCAATTTCCAAGATGTCCCTTATCAATAAAGCCCCAGGACCAGATGGATTGCATCCTCGGATTTTAAAAGAGCTTAGTTCAGTTCTATCTAGAACACTGTTTCTAATCTTTTCAGATTCGCTTTGGTCTGGGGATGTGCTGCTGGATTGGAAAAAAGCCAATGTAATACCAATATTCAAAAAAGGTAGTTGTTCACAGCCTGGTAACTATAGACCTGTAAGCCTAACATCAGTGGTAGGGAAGGTGCTGGAAACTTTGTTACGGGATCATATCCTTGACTTTGTCTCCAGAGCTCATCTTATTAGTAGTAGTCAGCATGGATTTATGAGAAATAGATCATGCCAGACAAATTTAATTGGTTTTTATGAAGAAGCGAGTAAGAAGTTAGATTCAGGCACAGCAGTGAATGTGGTATATTTGGATTTTGCGAAAGCTTTTTATACTGTGCCACATAGGCGACTAATGTTTAAACTTAGGACTGGTTCAAGAGTGGTGTCAAGGAGACCAAAGGAACGTGACTGGTTCAAGAGAGGTGTCAAGGAGGCCAACAGATATACCATGACCTGGATGAATGAGAACCTTCACAAGCAGCATTGTACATGGCATTGTACAATGCTGTTTTGACACCTTACCCTGGGCGTTCCTATAACACCTCTTAGCCACTATGCAATCAAGCCCTTAACACCTGGCTGTGATATGCTAATTAGGATTTTCCAGGGTACATAATTGCCACAGATTCGTGTAAAAGTCATTCTGAATTGAGAAAGCCAGTCGGATGACTAGCGAAACATCTTCAAGAACTAAACTTCAAGTCCAGTTGATCTAATTGAATACAATATGAATGAGAACCTTCACAAGCACTAATCATAATTCTTTTTTTTCCGTCTCTTAATTGCCTCATCTGTAAAATCATGATGCACATCACCACTTAATATCCCATAACTAAACATTCTGATTGCAGCCAAATGTAAATTGGTATACAGGTATCCCAACTCTCCCTAAAGTTCAGGGAGTCTCCCTGATATTAATGGCAGCTCCATGACTCCCTGAAATGTGTTGTTTTCAATTAGAGTGAGGGAGCACAATGATGAGGTTTTTTAGAGGTTGACCAGTGACAGAAACTTAATGGCGACATGACTTGTTGTATACGTTTTCATGACTGTGTGTCTCTTGGGATGCATGTGTTTATATGCATGTTTGTCTGACTGTATACATGTGTGTGTCTGTATGCATGGATTATGCGTTAGTCTTGGGGTGGGGCTTTAGGGGAATGGTACCCTCCCTGAAATGAGTTTTGGCAGGGTGGGGTGTCTGGGTATATGATGCAATAGGCCCAGGGGAAGGGAGCCTAGGCTCAATTAGCTGGTATTAAGCATGCACTTCTGTAAAAAGGGTGAGACAGGGGCAGCACATATTTCAGTTGATTCTAGGAATAATCTCTTCTGATTCACATGACTTAGAATGACGTGTTCCATTTAGAATGACGTGTGAATGACGTGTTCCATTTAGAATGACGTGTTCCATTAAAAGAAAACTACGTTAAAAATTGTAAACCTCTTCCGTTTCTTTCTTACGTCATGTGTTATCTCTTCCAACTCTAATATAATCAATAGTGTTCTCTCCTATTTTGACTAACATCAATTTCAGTCGTATTCTTATCCCCTTAGCAGTGCAGTACCAACCACCCGCACCATAGCGCCGTATTCTTCTGACAGGGAGTAGGACCGCAATTAATGACGTCCTTCCTGCCTGCAAATATCGCGAGATTGGAAACCGGATTAGTTTGTGCCACGTCTTGTTGGGTACCGGTAAAGTCAATTGGGTAGAAGAAAGCGGCTGCAGGTAATGCTCATTATGTAACATCAAACAAGCAAAGACAACGGGTTGTGGTAGAAATATTCCGGGTAGGAGAGAGAGGGAGTAGTGGGGTTTGGAGAGGATTATTGTTTAAACGGGGAAATCTCCATTTAAAACTATTGACTACTTGGAGATTATGGAAAAGTGTTTAGGATGCAACATATCGGAACCACACACAGATACGGGGATGTACTGAGAGCTGCTACCAAACCTAGGGGAACCTACTGCAAATCAAATTACTTGGTGGCATGGGTGCAAAAGTTTATTGTTTTAATTTGCATTGACCAATCATATATTAACTATTTACCAGTCTACTGCTGCTAATTATAGATTTATTTGCACACAAAAAAAAAATGTATATACATACATACATATACATACACACACAAGGCTAATGGAGAGAACCTGATTTCATTACATCTCCACACAATGGGGCTAATGCAATAAGGTGCAAATATTTGCCTGTGTAACCAACCAGATGTTATCTTTTTACTGGGCTACTGCAGTTGGATAACCTCTGATTGGTAGCTCCATGTTAATAGCACAGTCAATCATTTTTGTCTTGAGTTGAGGTACCTATTTTTACCTGAAAAAAATGAGTAAATCTTATTGAATCAAGGTTGCCCTTTAAATGGACAGCAGATTTCCCATACTGTAGTCCCGTAATATTGGATTTGGCTATTACTGTATGGGAGCACTGTATGAGAATTCTGCTGTCCATTTAAAGGGCAACTAAAGCCTCAAAATAATACAGAAGGCAATATTTTCAACAGATACCATCCTCTTCTGATTCTGCATTATTTTGAGGCATTAGTTGCCCTTTAAATGGACAGTAATCCCATACAGTAACCCACAATTCCGTGGCACTCCAGATGTTTGGAAACTATAACTCCCAGCATACTTTGGTTGCTGGGACTTGTAGTTTATAAACATGTGGAGTGGCAAGGTTCAATAAACATTTAGCTTAACATAATAAACAATTCTCCTGCCCACCTCTAACACATAGACCCCAAACCAGCTCTTACCTTACCTGCACAGACCTCCTTCCTTGCTCCTTCCTCACGGAACGGTGCGTGTGCCTATGTTCTCCTTTCTGATGGCTCTTCTGACTTGCGGCACAAGGTAAGAGTATAAGCTGAGGTTTGGTTTTCAGGCTATTTTTAAAGCCTGAAAACCTCTGCTTATACTGGAGTATATACGGTAGGTATGTCCAGGCTGCATTGGTTTCAATGTAGCGATACAACATTCTTCTAAGTAGCTGGTATAAGTAGAAGTATTGTACTTGAGGATTACTAAGGGTAGTTGGGCAAATAACTTTAAGGATCACTGTATAGTTGTTGCTCATCCCCCCCCCCTGTGGCCCAGGGCTTAACCAATGGGAAGACACACTTTTGCAAGAAGCACATTTTACCATTGGATTGATCCCAGACTAAAGTGGGGATGGAGCTTATACAATACAGTTGCCATTTAAAGAGAAATTTCATCCCTCAAATAAAATATTCTTTATATGTAACTCTTCTCCTAAAACATAAAAATGCAATAATCATAAAGTTAAAAAATGTCAGTCTAACTTGAAATGCTGCCTGATGTTCTGTTACCTCTCTCTCTCTGCTTCCTGGTTCCTCCAGTTAGCAGCTGTTAGTTATGGGTGTAGTCAAAGGGTCACTCCAGCACACCGCTGTTGCCAGACAGGTAGGTAGGTAGGTGCAATCCCCCAAGCCCTCCACTCCTAGGGGTCAGAGAAGTCTCCAACAAACAAAGGAAGTTGGGGAGCACACTACTGAGGTGAATTCACATTTTATTAAGGTAACCACATACACAACGTTTTGGGACGCCCTGAGGAAGGGACAGGGCGTCCCGAAATGTGTATGTGGTTACCTTAATAAAATGTAAATTCACCTCAGTAGTGTGCTCCCCTACTTCCTTTGTTAGTTTTGGGTGTAACAGATGACATCACAGATAATTACTAATTCTGTTTCTGAGCATTGTTGAAAAGCGCAAAGCATATGCAAGCTTGTCAAAGAGTATGGAAAGGAGACAGAAAACTTTTGAGAGGCAGAGTGAAGGGGATAAATAACATTTCAGTACATAACAGATTAGTCCTTAATCTGCCATCTTTACAACTATTGTAGATTTGGGGGTTGGGGTGATTTACTTTTTTTTTTTGAGTGATAGACATTCTCTTTAAGCAGTCTAAAAATGTGGGAGTCCATGTCCACCCACCCTTATTCTCTAGTTTGTGATGATAATCAAGTTTGTGTTGCAATACAGGACTGAACCTCAATCCCAGTGTTTTCCTTCATACTTTGCTTTTTCTAGTTTTCTACCACAATGAAAAAATGGTATTAATCTTAGTGAGTTTGTGTGATAGGAAGAATAGATTATAAGCTCTTCTGGTATGATTTAATTAACTAATTGTAAAATGCACCATCATATGTGCTACTTAAACTAATACCTAGTACAAAGAGGGCAAATCCAAAAGATCTAGCCTATTAAAATCAAAATGTAATTATTCTATTAGACCATTGTATTTGCCTACTTCCAATTTTTAAGTGACTATACAATCATTTTGTATTTAAATGTAAATGATTGAGATAAGATCAGCAGTGTTTTTATAGCAAGTACTGAAAAATCTAATTTTACTTTTCTCTTAGGTGAGATGGGTCCTTTTTTGTTGACTAAAAGTGCAATGACTTGTACCTTATTTCTAACCCTTGTGGGATTTTGGTGTTTAGTAAACAAAGCCACTTCACAGCCTCATGGGGATTTGCATCATGGCCATAGCCATGCACATCATGGACACAGTCATCATCACGGACATGGCCATGATTGTCATGGACACAGTCATGGTCATCATGGGCATAGCCATGCTCATCATGGGCATAGTCATGAGGATCTCCACCATGGGCATAGCCATGCTCATCATGGGCATAGTCATGAGGATCTCCACCATGGGCATAGCCATGCTCATCATAAGCATAGTCACGAGGAACATGAAGAGAAGCACATTTCAAGTGATGGTGAATTGCCTCGTGTAATGGGAGAAGAGCGTGCCAAAAGAGATGCAGACGATCATTTAATGCACAGTCAGGGGGCAAGAGAGAAAATGGAGCCTTTGCAACTCTGGACTTACGTAAGAATTCTTTTCTTACTGAAGATTTTATTGTACTTGGCCAGTAATTATGGTTTATTTGGGAAAAGCTTTATGATATGTTGTACTTGGCCAGTAATTCTAATGATTTATTGCCGTTTTAAACCTACATTTTTTCCTTAAATGGACCTTGTTAATAGCACTCAAGCACTGAATGCATGTTGAAACAGTTTTGACTGACAATCTAACACATGTAGAGGCATCTGCTAACAATTCCTGCTCAATCCTGCTCAATTGCTTAACAGTATTTTGGTACAATGAGATTGTTCTCCTTCGTTAGGGGGAAGTCTCCCAGTTTCTCCACCCTTTCCTTCTCTGCCAAGTAGTCTGTCTGTATGGGAATTGTTTATGTAACGTGTACAGAAGTTTTCTAAAAACGTCTGTACAACTGATTATATTTGGAAGAGACGGTAACCGGTCCCAAATAGATCATTTCTCTCTCTGAATGCTTCCCCTTGTAGTATTTGCCATCACCATACCGTTACTGGCACGCTATGCATAGCTTATCTATTACAGCTGTTTGTATGAGAACTGGGACTAAACTATTATCCTTTTCTTTAACAGCAGGTTTTGACATATTTTCATATTTTCACCTGTTTCTCCTTAACCTGATGAATAGCGAGAGGGCTCTTTTAAAACAAAAATATAGGTATAATTCTATATTGTCTCCCAGCTCTAATGCTGATTAATTCCCCTTATTCCGTTTCCCAGTTTTATAGATTCAAGCCACCCCCCCTGCAATTTTGGAAGCACTGGAGAAAACCCCTTCTGCTGTGTCTCCAGTTTATCAAAACGATTACTTCCTTATTATATTTTCCTTCTTAGTTGCTGATCTTTCTAATTATATAGCTATATAATGTTTGTAAAATGTTTGCTTGTTTGTCCTCATGTTTTATTTATATTTACTTATTTTTTCTAATTGTAGTATTTCTGTTTCCTCTTTCAATGTTTCTATTTTAGAACTGTCAGTTCAGTGCCTGTATGTCTTTTTTTTTTTTTTTTTTCCTCTAAAATCTTTCTGCTTTTTTTTTTTTTTTGCAAGACTTTCCCATACTGAAGAACTGCTAATTATATGGCAGGTTTCTGAATTTGTGAATAAACATATAATTCTAGAGATATGTTAATATACTTTCTTTTATAGGCTGTTTGTGCTACACTCCTGATATCAGCGGCTCCATTTTTCATCCTTTTTTTGATCCCAGTTCAATCTAATAGCAGCCAGCACCAGTCACTGCTCAAACTGCTTCTCAGCTTTGCCTCAGGAGGGCTTCTTGGAGATGCATTTTTGCACCTCATCCCTCATGCTTTAGGTATGGTATACTCCAAAATCCTTTAGAAATATTTTGTTGCCTCTTTCAGTATCCCATCCAACACCATTTATGGCTGTTACATTAATTTAAATTCATGTCCAATATTTGTTTTGTTATCTTCAAAATATTTTACAAATCTCTTCTTATATGTTCCATTCAACACTATCCATGGCATCTAACATTTGTTTTGGTACCTCTCCCCAGAACCACATTTGCTGCATGAAGCAGTAGAAGAACCACAAGAATCACATGGGCATGGACACTCTCATGGTATGAACAGATAAAAACAGTGCTTATATTGCATAAATTCAGCATTGTGTTGAATAATAAATGTGCTATTATTGGCTACTATGTCTCAAATATTTCATACCCTTTTTATTATTGTTGTTGTCTAGGACAGTGGTTCTCCATATTTGTCAGACCACAGCACATGATATATTTTAAGAGTGCAACATAACAATAATGTTAAGTTATGCTGGTGAAATATTTCTACTACAAAAATTATGAGGAAAAACCTTTGAGAAATCCTGATCTATGCCGCTTATTTTCTTCTTTCAATTATTTTACTAGCAAAGCATATATTGTTCTTTATTGCTACACTTCCTATATTGTATACCGTAGTTTTTCTCTGGTATTGTTTCTATTTGTTTCAGGTCATAGTCACTCTCAGATGATGTCAGTTGGTCTTTGGGTTCTTGCTGGAATTATTGCCTTTCTTGTGGTTGAGAAGTTTGTGAGGCATTTAAAAGAGGGACATGGTCATGGACACAGTCATGGGCATAATCATGGTATGTGAAATTATAGAACTGAGCGATAATACATAAATTTTCCCTTTATGTCGATGAAGCTGCACAGGAACAGTGTTACACATGGTCTGCCCCTCACATTAAAACATTTTCAGTGGCAAAAAGACCACAGACTCTTTTCTTGCATCAACCAGTTATGGATAAACTCTGGTATTCTCGCTTCCAATTTGTCTGCACATTTTCCACAGACGGACACCAAATTGTCTCAATCTTATTAAAAGTTAATTGCTTATTTCTGGTGTGTCCAGGTTATCTTCTTATCTAGACTTATATATCTTCTTATCTAGACTGCTTATTATGTTTAGCCTAAATGGATTAGCAGCACCCAGCTCTTTTTCAAAGCTGTTATGGTAAAAAATGCTCCCTCTTCTTTTATATCACCAGGGAAAATTCCGTGAGTTGGTAAATTATTTATAGGTACAGAAATACCTAAGTACATTATTTCATGGCACCCAATATTCCAGTTTATTTTGTTCGTTTTAAAAGAAAAAGTAATACATTACTGTATATTTAATTGTAATTATTTTCAAATACACAAAACTGACTTTAAGACTATTACTGCGATTGAGACCTGTATGCTGGCCATACACTTGGCAACAAATACCTTATGATGTACCTGCAGAGTTTTGACAACTGGAATGATTACTTTAAATTCGACTTTCAATCTCAAAATAAATGGGTCACTGTGGGGAACATGGGGGTGGGTGGTAGTAAAAGTCTGCTGCAGTACTAGATTAATTAAATTGATTTCACACTCGAATCAACCTTATACGCTCGCCATAAATTCAGGTCCATTAGTAGATTTTTTGTTGAACAAGAACTTAACTGAAGAAACTAGAAAAGGCGTAGCAATAATTCAGCATCCTGGACACCCACTGTCATATTTTTAAAGGAAAAGTTCAGCAAAAAATATAATTTTATTTAAATTGTACATACCTTGGTAATTCTATATTTTGTTATTTTTAGAAAAAAAATCAATTGATTTCATTTCATTTCTACCCTGCTGTAGTCAGTAATTATTTGCTATTTCAGGTCCTTCTTCCCAGAATGCTCAATTCCTAATGTTTATTTTCGAAAAAAAATATTTTTACAGCATTTATTTATGCACAACTAAAATGTTGTATGGGCAGATTAAAGGGACTGTCCACCCCTCTTTTGAAAAATGAATATGTGGTAGATAAGCCCCCAAAACCTAGACATCGTTAAAGTCTCAACCTTTAATTCGGCTCCCACACAGAGATAGTATACTTACATCCTCCTCCTCGCTCCACCGCCGCGGCTCTGCACTTCCGGGTAAGGCAGTCAGTGTCGGCCATGACTGTGACGTCACGGCCAATCACTGACTGCCATTCCCGGACCAGTCTCCACTGCGGCTGCTCGGGAACAGAAAAAGAACAGAGCGGCCACAGTGGAGACTGGGAGAAGAACCCGGAAGCGGCGGTGGAGCGAGGAGGATGTAAGTATAATATCTCAGCGTGGGAGCCGAATTAAAGGTTGAGAATTAAACGATGTCTAGGTTTTGGGGGCTTATCTACCACATATTAATTTTTCAAAAGAGGGGTGGACAGTCCCTTTAAGGTTATTGGAATAAGAAAATATTTATTGCTTCAGAAAGCTTGTGCATAAGTACTTAATTTAACACAAAATTTTCTGAGATACACACATCAAAAGTTTCCTCTGGAGGGGATAGCATCCTAGATTTCGGAGAAACCTTTGTGATAAGTGTCTCAAACAAAACATACATTTAAATATAGGTAAGGTAAATTGCTGCATTTATTAAATTATCCTTTTTTTACAAGAAATCTTTATCCTTAAATCAACATCCATGCTGGCACTTTTATATCTGGCAGAATTTTGATGTGCATGTCTACTGATTAATCACACAAGATCATTATTTTCAAACCTAACTTATTACTAAAAAAGGCAACATACAGTCTGATTATTACACAACAGCAACCTTCTTTATATGTCAAAGCTTTGTAAGAAGAATATTCTACTACTGTCTATGAATAGAAGCAGGGGTTAACTTTTATGTGTTTGTGTCACAATGTTTCACAGCGTCAAAGGAAAGTTTAGTAAATGATGCAAACGAGGAGGAGGAAGAGAAAAAAGACACAGGGAAAGATGGATTGAGGCACAGGAAGAAAGAAAGTAGCACTGTCAAGAAAGACAGCCCAAGCAAAGAACCACCACAAACAGGTTATATTAGTCTGCATATAAATAGGGTTTGAGTGGGTGTTTGTTACAGCTACAATAGTTTCTCCTTGACCTCTTCCATTCTTTTTTTACCCCTTGTAACAGAAATGACAGTCTCCGGCTACCTTAATCTTGCTGCAGATTTTACGCACAATTTCACGGATGGATTAGCTATTGGAGCCTCTTTTCTAGTCAGTAGTAGTGTTGGCATTATCACCACAATTACAATTCTTTTGCATGAAGTGCCTCATGAGATTGGGGACTTTGCTATCCTGGTGCAAAGTGGATGCACTAAAAGAAAGGTATGTTAAATTTGAAACTCTAGTACTGAAACTAAATTGTAGTTATAGGGCATGAAACACCAAAACATGGCAGGGTTGGAAAAAACATTTTGTTTTGATAAAGGACTGGTGTGGTCTGAAACATGTTTTGCCGATTGTACAATAAGAGTACTTTTTACTGACATTGCCGTGTCGTTCAGTCCATCAGAGATTCCAACCTTTTTAAACTTTTATACCAACAACGCATTATGTCTAGTAGGCGCATTCTATCATACCTTCCATATTTACTGCCCCATTTGTGATTTATTTATCCATGTTTCTGCTATACCGATCATATTATACCTTTCTTTTAAAGCTCTTAGTTCTAGTTACCCAGTTTTTCCAGATAGACTTTTTGCATTTTTAAAAAATATATTTTAGCTTATCATTTAATTACCTACGTAGACGTACATGTCTCCCTATCCCCTATGTACCCCCTTCCCACATGCATTTGCTGAACCACTGATGCCCTGATTCTGGTAAGTATTCAAATGTGTCCACTCGGAACTTGTGGTCCGCACTCCTTGATTCTTGGATTAAAGGGCATGTCCACCCCCAAAACTAAAATTTAACCCCTTACTGGCCACATCAAGTAGTTTAAAACAATCCTTACCTTACATTCCTGCTCAAAATAGTTCCCCTGCTGTGCCGCTCCAAAGTCCAGGAAACTGCTGTGTAGGAGCAGTGTGTGACTCATGCTGTGCCTGAGACTTCCTCAACCTCATCAAGGTTGAGGCATGCTCAGCCCTCCCTGCCTCTCAGCCAATCACGGACGCGGCTTCCGGTCCTGCCCCCTGCTTTCAATTCCATGCAAGCAGAGGGCCTGAACACTGCAGTGGAGGAGAGAGGGCAGATAAGTAAGAATCGGGGGACTTTCTAACAATTATATTAATGCGGTTGGGGCTGGGGGAGCATGCCCTACCACATATCAAAAGTTAAATTTCGGGGTGGACATGCCCTTTAAAGACTCGGTCATCTGGCTTTAAAACTCTGATTTTTATTCATAGTTGCATTTAAAAGTATAGTAATATTATAGTATATTCATGGGTATACTGTGGCAGCAAATTAGCTACGTAATTATACAGTTGCTGACAGTTTCATCTCAAGAGGTCAGTGTGTTACAATTTGCTACAAAAAGCCCATACGGAAGTGATGTAATTGAGCCTATGAGTAAGAGCGGGTAAGCACGCTCGAAACGCGTCGGGCGTACTATCTGTTTTACTATTCTTTTAAATGCAACTATGAATAAAGATCAGAGTTTTAAAGCCAGATGACAGAGTTCCGAGCGGACACATTTGAATACTTACCTTACATTCAGACCAGGCGAAGGGTCCGGGGCGGTCCTGCACCCAGACCACCACAACAGGCGGGTGAGTCCAGATCTGGGGAAAACTGTTTACTGTAGATTTATTAAGTTATACTGTATATTATATGCCACATCAGCATACTAAGGATAGCAGGAAAGCAGCGATAGATCTGGGGTTTGAACACCCAGATCTCCCCATTGATCCGAGTGAGTACTGAGTTTTAACAGTACCTATATAAAGAAAAAAAAAATCCAGGATCATCATAAGTCTTGCCGTTCTCTATGCTGATGTCAACCACAGGGCAGACTGGATACATTTTTGAAACAAAAAAAGCTGCTTCTAACTCACAGCGCAATTAACAATGTATCAATCTATGTAACATTCTACAGGCAGTAGAACAGCATAAAGCACTGAGCAGGTAGAAAGGGGGATTCCAGGCACCAGTAATCGCCCCTCCCCCTAAACAAACCCGTCTGATGCTCATGGTTCTCCTGCAGTGCCCATCCAAAGTTCCAGAAAGTAAAGAGTAGGAGCTTTCTGTGAGTCATCCGGTTCCCTGCTTATTCCTTGTCCTCATCGGGGACGCTGGCATGCGCAGGGGAGCCCTTCCTCCCACCCTGATCCCTTTATGGCTGCCTCACCCCCTAGCGTGAATAGACTTTGCTGTAGTGTAGCTTACCCCAGCCCACCCAAACTGCGGTGTTGGGTTTGTAAAATACTTTAAGCAGAAGAAATATACTCACACTCCTTTAGTCGCTCTGCTTTTTGCATTGCCAGAAACTGCGTCTGTGATTGGCTGCATCTCAGCAGTTAAATTAAGGGTTTAATGATATTTTAATTTCAGATTTAATTATTTATTTTCTAAACTGTATCAATTGGCCTCTTAAATAATTGTATAATTCTATATATTCTTGTTTGCTTGGTGCTGCTGATCCACCATGGCTATACACAAATATAAACGTGTATCAGTGCACACCAGACCTTAAATTTCTTATTAGCTTGCGTTTTGTGACAAGCACTGCAGTATAGTTTACATTAAAACTAGATGATTTGTTAAAAGTATAGCTGCTATGGAAAATTTTCTTTTTTTTATGTCTGATACAGGCAATGATGTTACAGCTCAGTACAGCTCTAGGAGCACTTGCTGGAACCTCTTGCTCTCTCCTGGCAGAAGGTATTGGGGAAGCAGCCACATTATGGATTCTACCTTTCACAGCAGGAGGCTTTATTTACATTGCTACAGTCTCTGTGATTCCAGAGCTCCTGAAAGATTCACGTCCTTCACAATCCATCATGGAAACTTTTGGACTGCTCCTTGGAGTTGCTATGATGGTGCTTATTGCACAGTTTGAGTAGAATGTGACTGAAAGGGCTCCAAGCATTGAAAGTGGTGTCTTATTGGTAGGTTTCTACAATAATCTGCAGTTGATCTGTGATATACCAATATTACCATAGCTGAACACAGAACATGTCAACAACAATGGATACTAATTTGGCCATACTACTTTATATTTGGCAAATGTGATGACTTGTACAGTAATACTTTTATGCGCTTTGTCACCGAAAAAAACTGCCCTAGGTTTCTAAAACTGTTCTTTAATTAAAGACTTTTTTGAATGTTTGTAGCCCCTGTACATTTTGGGACCATATGCTATAATGAGATCTATTGTGGCTTTATTGTTTTTTGTCTTATAAAATCACTATTCATATTCTGGTCTTTGTTACCAGTAACCTGCAAAATGTTATTTTTAATTTTTGGTTTGAGACACTTTTTTTTTTTTTTTTAAATACTAAAAGCTGCTGACTTCGGCATTTCTAAAGATTCTTCAAAGATAAAACTTCAAAAACAATAAGGCACAAATCCTTGGTGCTGGGTTGCTTCTTTTTTTTACTGTCAGTTTTGTATCTGTCCTTTTTGTTACCCTTTAGAAGTTCTTTGACTTGAAAAATGCCTTTATATTTTTGTTTTTACTGCATGGCACACAGAGCTAAACAATAGTTATTGTATATGCTCTTCATGTGTGTCTGTGTATCTGTTACAAAATTATCTTTAAGCTACATTTTTTAATGAAAATACTTTGTTTATGTGAATAACTCTATTTTATTTTTACCAAATAAAACACAAGGGTTTGCTGTGTGGGGGCAGCAAAAAATAGATGCCTATATACACTCTTAAAATGATAAATGAAGCAAAACATTTAAAAGGGCAACTGATGATAAAATCTACAAAAAAATGTCTAAATGCTTTCTTAGTTATTATTTTCATAAATAATCACAGGAAAATTGATTTGATTCATACCCAGAAATTGTAATGCAGAGTTTCTCCATCATTGAAATGGGATTTCTTGTGCCCATACTCCCAGCTTTCATTGCAGAGTTTGCCAGTCTAACAGTATGGTATAGTGCTCTCTTCCATTCTTAGCTCATCTTTTCCCTCTGCTCCAAATTGTCCTTTCTTTATGAGTAACGCTTCCCCTGTGAATTTAATGCTGGGAGGAAGCATTAATCAACAAGCAAAAGCCATATGGTGCATAGAGAAGGAAGGTGGTGTGCTGAGAATGAAAGCAGAGAGAACCACAAGGAATACAAGTATAGTAAGTTGGTTATGGGACCTGGTTGTTTCATTGAATGATATTCTTTTAGATCTTCCTTCTGTTCTGTGTATAACTTGCACAGTGGGAAGAAGTTAGGGAAGTCCCTGGGAATCCTTCTTGTGGGTGGTGCTTTTATAGGCATTCTAGAAAGTGTATCGCAATAACCAGATATGACTGGGAAATAGATGGGAACATATACAAGGTAATGAAATGCCAATTCATATGATATTTTTAAATTTTATTTACCACAGTTCCCCTTTAAGTATTTTACTACATATTACATCAGACCTAGGCAAAATCACTGACCAGCCTTCTGCTTCTAGATGAGAACATAAAATAATGCCTACGATAAAAATTTTTTAATCAATTGGCTCTTAATTGATTTATTTTTTCCCCTTATCTTATATGTAAAAAAAAATAGCTGATTGACTGCTTAATATTTTTGAACCATTCATCAATTTTAAATAAAAAAACTATTGGCCATTACCTTACAATTTTATGTATTTTAAAAAAATGGATTTTTAAAGGGTATCTTCACTGCTTAAAATGTAAAAATAATTTTTTGCAATTCGGTTTTATTGAAGACTGGGAGGTGAAGGAGATGTGTCTTACCTCCCATTCTTCAATAAAACCTGCAGGAGCCGGGAGAGAAGGTAAGGTACTTACCTGATCGTTCGCTCGCTCAGCCGCGTAGTCCGACAAGTCCCGACGGACTCTGTACTCTATGCACAAGTGCCTTAAGCTATAATGATTGTCGGCTTGTGTACCTTTTCCCATCTGAATTGAAAACTTGGTTATTTAGTTCATGAAATACATAAATGTGATATATTATTACATTTTGGCATGACATGGGCTTAGCTATAGATTTTTAGATCCAAACTAGAACAGTATCTTTGCTCATGTTGGCAAGTGACAGGCTTGTTTGGCAAATATCAGGAAATGTGTCTGCTTTCTAGCCAGTAGTTTTTTGGTTTGTTCCCAAAAGCAGACACTGTCATAGATTAAAAATTGAGTTTTAGCAGTGGAGAAATGCCTAGTATGTTGTGTTCTTTAAAGGGTACCTCCACTCTTGAAAACAACCTTATCTCTAATGGTACCTCTTATTAAGATTTAGATGATTTACTCCGAAAGTAACTTGAAGTCCTCTTCAAGTTACAGAGCTTCTTGTATCCCAAACACAGTGCATACTTTAACTCCGCCCATTCGCTGTGCCTACCTGCTGTGACACTAGCCAACGCGCACAAACTGTGAGGCTCAGTCGGGAAGGCTTGACTGCTTCTTACATTGACAGCAAATGGGAAGGTAAAAGTTACTTTCCCATAGCTACTGTGCCCTCATGCATGCGCTAGTTCGCCTCTTTCTTAAAGGACCACAATATAAAAAAAATCACCCCATTTCTTGTCCACACTTCCAGCAGCTGAAAACACTGACTCACACAACCGTGATGCCCTCCCTTAGATATCACACAGCAAAGATGAGTACTAAAAGCCCACCTCCTAGACAGCCCAGGGCCATGATTAACATAACACTTGTCATTGGCTGGTGGGAATGTCAGTTACAACCTCTCTCCTCCTTGAAATGAAACTTGAAATGTCCTGTTGCTAGGATACAATCTACATTATAAAGCTGATCAAGGATGGGTGGAGGAGTGTTTTCTCAAATGCTAGTTTTGAATGACAGAGGCAGACAGAATTGTTTCGCCCCCTTCAAAGCAAGGATAATTGAAGGCAGAGAGAGGCTCGAATTCAGGAAAAAAATGCTGGGAGTGACTATCTGCATTTCAAAGGGAATGCTGGGAGTGGCACAATGTGAATTCAGAGGGGATGCTGGGAGTGACAAGCTGAATTCAGAGGGGATGCTGGGAGTGGTAGAATGTGAATTCAGAGGGGATACTGGGAGTGACATAAGCTGAATATCAGCTTGTTTCAGTATCCCCTCAATTTATCTTGTCACTCCCAACATCCCCTCTGAATTCAGCGTGTCACTCCCAGCATCCCCTCTGAATTCAGCGTGTCACTCCCAGCATCCCCTCTGAATTCAGCGTGTCACTCCCAGCATCCCCTCTGAATTCAGCGTGTCACTCCCAGCATCCCCTCTGAACTTAGCGTGTCACTCCCAGCACCCCCTCTTAAATGCATCTCGTGTCTTTTCCAAACCCCCCCCTTCAATAAAGTGCCTATTAACATACATTTTTACAGATGTTACACAAATTAAAAAAAAATATTCCTCCTGCTATTGCTTCTTATACTAGCTGGCATGAGGGGCTTAACTTTTCCTCCTCTGTCTCTCTATGCATGATCAGATGCGAACACAATCATGCAGAGACAGGGAGGAATTGCTTTGCTTTTACAGAAGGCATCACTGGGATCAAGTAGGCATTTCTGTTGCTTGATGATGCACATTGACTGACAGCACTCTCAGCACAGGGGAGAAACACCTCCAGGACCTAGCACAACTTCCCCAGGCTGATGCAAAGAAACGAAGGAGAATTTTTGGGGAAAAAAGGTAGGGAGATTTTTCCACAATAGAGATACCATTTAACAGTAACATGGAAAATACATTGGTTTATTAAAAGCCAGAAGTAAAACTGAGTTGAAGTGAAATAATTTTTAGACCGACTCCACGGCTTGTTGGTTTTTAACTAGGGCAGATTGTTAGAATTTCTTTTAGGCTAGCATTGGAGATGCCATGACAAGTCTGCCTGCATGCATGGTACTGATGGATAGACCTGTTTTGGTTAAAGAAAAACTTAGCTAACACAAGTGCTTCATGTTTATAATGTGCTACTTACAATACAGAGTGTAAATGCAACCAATTAAACAAAGAATTATGTAAACCTGTCAGTGGACTGGCTTTGTGAGAAACTGCTCTGACTCAATTTTATGGGTACACACAGTTTCTCCTCACTAAGCCGGTTTTGTGACAGGGTTACGAATGGACTTTTTGGGGGGGGGGAGATTTGTGAAGGTAACAATAAGTACCGGTCACTGTAATTTACTGCCTTTACCATGTAAGATTAAACATATGAGCTACTTTAGTGAACAAAGGGCAGGAGCTTACATTGGGGACATTTTTTTTCAAAAAACGTATGTTTTAGAAGACACAATTCAACTGTATTACACGGATATAAAGTCACCTTGGAGTTCCCAGCCCTGTATAAAAGCACTTGCTTTATTTGGAAGTTATCAGGAAGTTCCTTGGTGACTTTATATCTTTGTATTAAACTTTATTTATTCATACATATATAGACAAAGTGGCATATATCTAAGACATATGCCACTTTGTCTATATATGTATGAATAAATAAAGTTTGTGTCCTGTTCACCTACCTGGAAGTCCGATGTTTGGTGATGTGTGACAGCCCTTCACTAAGTTGCTTACTCATAGGTGTGTAGAGTACTGTTCACTCCTATGAGCACACCGTTTTGGTGCAATGACAATGCTTGATATCACACCTATACATACCCTAGTGTGAATGAGCCCTAACTTCTGTAACGATAGAGGAGGAATGAAACTGAGGGCCACACTCCTGGTAAATAACTAAATTTATTTGTGACCACACATATCACAATGTTTCGGGGGTTTCATGCCCACTTCTTCAACCAAAGAAGGGGTCATGTAACCGCCAAAATGTTGTGATATGTGTGGTCACAAATAAATTTAGTTATTTACCAAGAGTGTGGCCCTTGGTTTCATTCCTCCTCTATCGTCACTTGCCTGCTCTGTGGATAGCTTCCTTGTGACTTACTCTCCTGCAATAAGTACTTCACTTACCTGAGCACATGACCCTTTATGTCAGTCATCTATTTTTATTAAAATTTGTGGCGTATTACAATAGATAATCAAAGAAATTCAGTAAAAGTTCTTATTTAAAATGGTGCTAATTTTGTCCCAGCCAATCAGATCTTATTTTTCATTTGAAATCTAACATCTGATTGGTTAAGGCAAAATTAGCACCATTTTTAACAATAACTTTTATTGAATCTCCCTGTAAGTGTCAAAACTACCTCAGGTTGGAGGCCACACCAGCAGTGCTAAAGTTAGGTACTGGGAAACATTTGTGACTTCCCCTCTGCCAGTCCAGACTATAGCTCTGCTTACATCTACTTTTAACCTCCCACCTGACTCTTTTTCCCTTATATTAAAACCTATACGCCAGGATAGGCTTTCCAGATGGTTGAAAACTATTCACCTCTCTGAGCACCAGCACAGTTTCTGTATGTTTGTTAAATTCGACACTGCCCAAATTCTCAGTCTGGCACTTTTCCATAGCTATGTATTTGTATATTACCGTCCTAACTATGGGACTTCTTTTCTCATGTTGCATGGTTCAAGCACTTGTTTACTTATATCATTTATATATGTTGTTCTTCTTGTACAAATCTTTGTACTATATTATTGTACAGTGCTATGTCCACAAGTGGCGCTATATAAATAAACATATACATACTTAGATTGTAAACTCTTCTGGGCGGGGATCTCATTCCTAATTTGTCAAGGCACACCATACTTAAATCAATGCATCCATAATTTAAATCTATGTATTCTTAACCTATGTATGAAACTTTATTTAATTTCTTTTATATATTTCTGTATAATTGCTTGCAGTTATCCTCTGTTAAAGTAAAAATATTGGTGGAGAGGCGAACAGATTTTTAGTAGATACCTGTGGAACGATGTAGGACAGCAGTGCACAACCAGGTAAACATAATGTACTAGAAACAATAACCGGAGTACAGCTCAAAAAGCCCCTAAATTAAGGCATATCCACATAAGGTATATCAAAATTGCTAAGCGTTTGTTGGTCTTACACGAGAGATTTTCCTTTTCTTATTTAGCTTAAATATCAATGTCTTTGTGTTTTACCAGAAACTTTATAGGCAAGTCCACGGGACCATGATAGGGATGGCTTACACTCCAACATATGCATGTCTCCATCTAGGGTTGGGAACAAGAAATTGTGAGAGAAGTGATATGATGATGTTTTCCTGGTGTGGAAGGGATCTCCCTATGGCCTGGTGAGATTCATTGAAAGGCTGAATAGCACTAAACTAACATTTAAATTCAGCCAAACCATGGTAAACTTATTAGATCTCACTATCACCAAGGATGGCAAATCACTACAGACCCACACCTAAAGAAAGAGCTGTGAATGCTCTACTTGAAGCATCTAGCCTTCACTCCCATAATTTGATAAAAGGAATCCCTGTCAGTCAATTCCATAGAATTAAAGGGGAACTGTGGTCTCCAAACAAGTTAGGTTTAAATTTAAGACCAGTTTCCTACCTTTAAAACGAGCCATCAACCACCTCTCTACCTGCTCCATAGCCCAAGATATACATAAATGACCAGAAAGTTAATGGGTGGGAGGCCGACATGTGACATTCCTGAGGCTTCTCCTACACAGCCTCAGACTCCCTCAGTGTGTGAGGGAGACAGGAAGTCCCTCCTCCTCTCTGCTGTGTGAAGTCCTGACAGAGAAGGTAAGGGGGGTCTGAGTAACCTACAGTACCCATGAGTGGGTGGAGCTTAGACACCCATGTGTGGGTGGTGCTTAGACACCCGTGAGTGGGCAGGGCTTAGACACCTGCGAGTGGGTGGGGCATTTTTTAGCTCAGTTGTTTATTACCAATAAATGCTTCACTATTTTGAGAAACCCTACTTTACTAAATAAAATTATACAATACATGCATACCTAGCTGCAAACAACTGGAGATATACTGGTTGCTTGTCAGTGATGTACTCCTGCATTCCACAGCAAACCCCATATAATCTCTTGTACCATATGCTTTTCTGCAGCCCCTTATCTGACACACTCCTGCATCCCAATATTAAACACCAATACACTTCCCAGTGCCTCACACACACTCCTACCCCCGAAGCCAAACAACATGTACTTCCCCCTGTCCACGAGTTTCCTGTGCATGTTCATAAATTACTGCTAAGGGACCAAAGGGCAATAAGTGTACCGTAATGCAAAGGTTTTTCCTTGCTATTGATTTGCAACAATCAGTTGAATTATTTTGAGTGGGTTGCAGCAGTTGTTTCAGGAACCATCATTCAGTATATTCTTGAAAAGTGTGTTAAAGCCTAGAGTACAAAATGACCCAGCCCTTTGAGAGCACTCGAACTATTGTTTAATGAATAGGTTATATTGGGGTGTCTGAAATGGCATGCCTTAAAGATAGTGTGCATCAAAATGTTGGTAATAGAAATATTTTCACCAGTATAACTTACATTTTTGTTATGTTGTACTCTAAAAATGTATACCGTATTATGATTATATTTCAATGCAGTCAATATAATGTAACTTTACACTACAATTATTATTAATAAATGTAATTGCACTTTATGACTAAAGGTGTGCAGACATCCCACCCTGCCAAAACTCAATTCAGGGAGGGTACCCTTCCCCTAAAGCCCCACCCCAAGACTATGCATAATCCATGCATACAGACACACACATGTATACAGTCAGACAAACATGCAGGGCTGGCTTTTGAAATGGTTGCATTACCAGGGGGCGCCAGCTGGGAGTCTTAGGTCATGGACCTGTAGTTCAGAGTTGTGCACCAGTTACAGTTCTGCAGATCAAAAATATGTTTTAGCCTTATTAAAGATGTATGTTTGCTTTGCTGTTCCGTCTGTGCATTTAGTGCGTTACATGTTTCATAATGATGTACGCACGATATATACAAGTGCACACTGCAGATACTGAAAGACATTAAGAGCAGGAGGTGGACTTGATTTGATGCAGGCCAAGGGAATCCGCATTCAGCAGCATATTGTGTGTGCCCAGGGGAGAGTTTTGGAGGGGGTGCTAGGTGCCAGTAACAAATCTGGCACAGGGTGATGTTTATCCTAATGCCGTCCCTGCAGATGCATATAAATACATTTAGGCCGTCCCTGCAGATGCATATAAATACATGCATCCCAAGAGACACACAGTCATGAAAACAGTCAGACACACATGTAAACAACAAGTCATGTCGCCATGTCACTTGCTAACCTCTATAAAGCCTCTGACATCATTGTGTTCCCTCACTCTAATTGAAAACAACACATTTCAGGGAGTCATGGAGCTGCCAGGGAGACTCCCTGAACTTCAGGGAGAGGTGGGATGCCTGGGTGTGCCACAAGAGAAAATGTGCATTGGCAAGTGTGTTAGTTTGAAAAACGTTGAGACCCACTGAGCCTATTTGTCTAAATTCCACACTGCTGTTATGGGGATAGGATTTAGCAAATGTATAGACTGGAGCCTAGTGGATAGACCCTGTCCCTTCAGAGCACAGGATTTAATTTCTTTTTAGAAAAATAAAAAGTTCTCATCTATATCACAGAGTCCTTAACCCTTTCACTGCCAGGAGATTTTCATTTTTTTTTGCGTTAACTGCCAGAAGAATTTTCAGGATTTTGCCCTCAATCGCTTTAGACTAATTTTACAGTAGGAAACCTTGCAGTAAATCAGGAATATTATACATTGTTTTTTTCAGCACAAAGTGTACTTTAACATGGTAACAGAATTTTGTAACTTTTCTGGAAATTTTACTGGAATTATGGGTAAAATATGTAAAAAAAATGAAAAATTTGCAAATTTTCATGGATTTTTCCCATTTTTACTTATAGTTATCTTAAGGTTACGCACAAAAATCTTACTGTTTCTAAAAGCTCAGATACTCCCGAGTACAACGATACCGGATATATGTAGGTACCCCACTTTTCCTGTACAGGAGACCCCCCCAAACTAAAACTGCACCTTCAAGAATATTACACCAAATTAAAATGTCTAACCACTACTGACAGTTAACATAGAATATCTACCAAATTAACTAAAATATCCCCACAAGTGAGATATTTTTAGAAACTACACACCCGCAGGATTTTCCGAGTGAGGTAAGTTTCGATCAAAATGCAAATACCCGGGCGCAGCTCTTCGTCCAATTGTAAGTTATTTTCTCACATTTTCCTTTTTTTCCTCAACTGTAAAAACAGAGACAAAATCAAATGCGAATTTCAGCTAAAAACTGTGGAGGAAAGTTCAAACGCATCTCAAATATGAAAGCCTAACCCCTCCCGAATAAAACGGTATGCCACATTCATGGGTGTACCCAGAGACATGGCTACCAACTAACCCAGAGCGTGACCAGTGCCAAATGTCAGTAGCAGCAAAAAAAAATTTGCCAGTTTTGTATTTGAACAGTCTGCAGTTTTTCCACAAAACACCCCCCCAACTCAGAAATACCCCCCACAAACTATATATTCCTGAAATCTACACACCTTCAGCTATGTAACACTGTAGTTTGTTCATTCATATCATCAATGGTGTGGGCGCAGTTCTTCGTAGAAGTTTGCACTTTTACCAGATTTTCAAAAAAAATGAACATCAAACAACATTCAAAAAGGTAAAAATCATGCCAAAACCTCATGGAATGTAAAAAAAAGTTTACTAAATTGTCATCTCCCAAATGTCCTGAATCAAACGGTATGCCATATGTGTGGTTACCACACGCGGACGTGGAAGCGAAAGCCACAAGTGAGACAATCATGATGGCTCAGAAACAGCGAAAATATTGCCAACTCCAAATTTGAACAGTCTGCAGTTTTTTCCACAAACACCCTGATAACTCAGAAATACCCCCCCAAACTATATATTCCTGAAATCTACACACCTTCAGCTATGTAGCACTGTAGTTTGTTCATTCATACCATCAATGGTGTGGCGCAGTTCTTCGTAGAAGTTCGCACTTTTCTGAAAAAATAACAAAAACAACTTCAAAAGGTAAAATCTGCCAAAACCTCATGGAATGTAAAAAAAGTTACTAAATATCAATCTCCCAAATGTCCTGAATCAAACGGTATGCCATATGTGTGGTTACACACGCGGACGTGGACGAAAAGCCACAAAGTGAGACAATGCTGATGGCTCAGAAACAGCGAAAATATTTAGCCAACCCAAATTTGAACAGTATGCATTTTTTTCCACAAAACACCCTGATAACTCAGAAATACCCCCCCCACACACTATATATTCCTGAATCTACACACCTTCAGCTATGTAACACTGTAGTTCGTTCATTCATACCATCAATGGTGTGGGCGCAGTTCTTCGTAGAAGTTCGCACTTTTCTGAAAAAAAAATAACAAAAACAACTTCAAAAGGTAAAAATCATGCCAAAACCTCATGGAATGTAAAAAAAAGTTACTAAATATCAATCTCCTAAATCCTATGTCCTGAATCAAACGGTATGCCATATGTGTGGTTACCACACGGACGTGGAAGCGAAAAGCCACAAAGTGAGACAATGCATGATGGCTCGAAACAGCGAAAATATTTAGCCAACTCCAAATTTGAACAGTATGCATTTTTTTCCCACAAAACACCCTGATAAACTCAGAAATACCCCCCACAAACTATATATTCTGAAATCTACACACCTTCAGCTATGTAACACTGTAGTTCGTTCATTCATACCATCAATGGTGGGGCGCAGTTCTTCATGAAGTTCGCACTTTTCGGAAAAAAATGAACAAAAAACAACTTCAAAAGGTAAAAATCATGCCAAACCTCATGGAATTTAAAAAAGTTACTAATATCACTCTCCTAAATGTCCTGAATCAAACGGTAGCCATATGTGTGGTTACACACACGGACGTGGAAGCGACTAGTCAAAAGTAAAACAATGCGCAGTGAGCCATAACAGCATTTTCCCAGATTTTTCAAACTGACACCCCTGTAACTTGGAAATACCCCCGCAAACTATATTTCTCAGAATCTACATACCTTCAGCTACGTACACTGTATTTCGTTCATTCATACCATCAATGGTGTGGGCGCAGTTCTTCGTAGAATTTGGCATTTCTACACAATTTTCTGGAAAAATAGAGAAAAATACATTTCAAAGTTACAAAATCACACACCAAAACCCCATGTAATGTAAAAAAAACTTACCAAATACCAATCTCCTAAATGTCCGAATCAAACGGTATGCCATATTGTGGTTACACACACGGACGTGGAAGCGACTAGTCACAAATTAAGACAAGGCCCAGTGGCTTAATTACAGCAATGTTCCAGAATTTTCACGGTAAACCCCCTCCAACTCAGAAATACCCCACACAACTATATATTTTGGAATCTACATACCTTTAGCTATACACAAGTGCCATTTCTTTTTTCATACATGCAATCTTGTAGCCGCAGCATTTCAAAGTGATATTTCGAAACATTTTAGCAGACAGAACTCGCACTTGATCCGGTGCCTGAAAACCTGGAAATATGTTTCAATCTTTCTACCTTGCTGGATATCTTGCCTCTGTTGTTGCCTATTTGCATTACTGGAAAAATACTGATAGCTTTAGTGAAGGCTATTGAGCTTTTGCTGTGAAAAGTTTTGTAGCATCAGATCGATCAAGATGAATAATAACTGTGGACAACCAGGGTGTCTAACTGTGGTCCTTGCCCTCATATATCATAAACTTGCAGTGTACCCAGTACTACTTTCGCAGAGCTTTATATTTGATGCCATAGCGAGAAGCTTACTTGGCATGTATTAGGCGCCCTTTGTAGAGCATAGGGACTCATCAATACAGATATTCTGGGAAGGGATGTAAACCTCTGCAAAGCGTTTAGACAGGCTATCAATAAGGGCCTCAATTTATGAATCCTGTCATGACCGGTGCACCGGGGGGAAACTGTGGTGTTATCGTTAAAATGCATAAACCGCAATAAGATTTGGTAGCGGTTTCTAGGCATTACAGCTGAAAAAAGGGGGAGGGAAATTACAGTGGTGGTATCCCAATAGCCTTCTAATGTATTGTTCTTTACGAGACCCATTGAAGAGTGAGGGCAAAAATTTTTTTCATTTCCACTATTGTGGTGGGATACCATGCATGAGCACGTGTATACACCTAATTGGTGTGTGGCAATATACTGCTCGGCAAATAATTAGTATAGTGGACCACATCCTGTAGGATTGCGTCCGTCAGAAACAGCTGAAAGAAGTCTAGCACTTCAAATTACTGGTGTCCCACCTTCACGCCAGGGACTGCTAAAAAATCAGGAATTTGGGGGGTAAAATTACGGGAGGCCTCCACGCAGGCTCTCTCTCTAACTGCAGCACCAGCAACACTCCCATCATCTACCTCCATAGGACCAACAATGCTAGGACCAGCCTCATCATCAGCAGAACCACTACTCTCTAAGGCTGTGACAGTGTCACTACTGCCATGCTCGTCAGAATCTGATTTTCTGATCCACTGGGTAAATACTCAGGGTCAGCATCAGCATCAGAAAAATCACTTTCCTCTGAGCTGGTCAGCATACAGTATCTAGCAGCCTCCTGTACAGAAAAGCTCTTCTTCTTAGCCATTGTATCAAAAGTCACTGTACCAATTTTTTTTTCAAACAAAAGACCTGCAGTTAACCCCTTCACAAAAGACCTGAAGTTAACCCTTCAGCAAAAAAGACCTGAGGTTGACCTCAGCAAACTAAGTAAAATAATGTTCAACTTTCCAACTTTCAACACTTTCTAGAGGCACCAGAAAACTGAAATACTATAAAAACTAAACCTAATGAACAGTATACAAATTTAACACCGTACAATTCCAAAATACAGAAATAACTTTATATATTTTAGATAACTTTATAAAACAGAAACTAAGGGTACTGAAGCAAAAAAAAAAATATATAATAAGACACTGAATATATTTAGCACAGAAAGGCAAAAAATGCACAAAAGTACTTCACTACACACAGCAGGACTGGGTCAAATCACAGATCCACTAGTCTTGTTGTGTAATAAAAAATCAAGGTAACTGAACCAAAAAAGTATATAAAACTGAGATTGCAGAAAATTACAACACAAAAACAAAAATGGCTAAATAACTTTACCGCACAGCAAGACTGGGGTCAAAATGACAGACCCACTAGTCTTGATGGGTATAAAGATGTTAACAGTAAATTCAATCCCACAAGTTATCAGTAAGAGGGTCTGGGGTGGGGGAGGGTAGAGGGGTATATAGGGATATAGAGGGGTATATAGGATATAAGAGGGGTAAAACACAAAATACACACAAAAAACAAATACAATTATAGAAATATATAATAAAACACCAAAATAAAAGAACAGCAAAAAAATCCAGAAAAACTGTCAAAATCAAAATGAATGAAAAATACAAATAAAAAAATATGTTGATTTTGTGTGTATTTTTTGTGTGTATGTGTATGTGTGTGTGTGAGATGTAAATATTGTTTTGTAAGTGTGTGTTAGTGTGTACTAAAGTGTGTAGATGTGTGTATACAAAAAAAAAAGTTTATAAAGTTTATAACTAAATGTATGTGTGTAGTGTGTGTAAATACTGTCCGTCCCAGAAGACAGATAATCTAAAGCAGGCAGCAAGGTAAATCCCAGCAGGAAACACAGCAGATCACGCAGGAGGCTCCAGCAACGTAATCCACCAGGTAAGTTGTGAGAAAAATCCAGCAGGGGCGGTTCCTTTACCACTGATCATCACAAGTCACTGCCCATGTGACTGCTGATGTCAGTGCCTTCCCATTGGCTCCTCGGCGATCGTGGACCGGGGAGAGGTAAGTACCCGATGTTGCTCGTTGCCTAGGGGATTTGCAAAGCGGGGAAGCGGTTTCCCCGCTCTCACTTCGGCCATTCAGCTCCCGGACCCGGAAGTGCTGCAGATCGTGAATATACGATCTGTGGCAGTTTGGTACTTGTCTGCACAGATCGTATATTCACGATCTGTGGCAGCAAAGGGTTAAAGGCCAAGAACATTCAAAGAAAATAAATGTTATTTATACATAATTAGGCTAGATCTTAGTGGGTCAATAACTGGTGGATTAGGGTAAAGAGAGGAGTAGGTTATATAGCTTGTTTGATCTCGCAAATGAATGTACAAAAGAGTTACATTTTGTGCTAAATAATTATGAGCCGTGTCCTTAAGGGATTGGGTTTTGGACACTAGGACTTATCTAGCTACATACACGAAATTCGTGTCTCTGAAGAGCATATGTCCTTTTAGGACACCCATTCCCCTACCTGTACCAAAAAATGCTATGTATCGTCACCCAATGGCCTCCTTGTACTGCTTGGAATTCCAGTGTAGTCACACAATATCCACTATACCACCTGTCACGAACGCCAGTTCGCTGGGCACGTGATCTGACTAATTAATCGGTATTCGCTGCCACCACTTTAAGTTACGGCCTTAAAGACGCCCCAAAAACCCACTCTTGACTCTCACTGACTATGCACACCCTGTCCTGGCAGCTAAATGGTTAACACTACACCATTCACTCCAGCACCTAACTGTTTATTAGCATCAGTCCTTCACAAGAGTTAATTAGCATTTAAACTGCACACTCCATTCAAACACATATAAACTTATCAGAGGCTAACTGAGTTCTTTTAGAGCATCAAAGACAAAACTTATAAATTTTAGATTTAATATTCCAAAAGGTGGACAGTGCATATAGTACAAAATAAAATAAAATGGTGTTACAATAAAATGACATACAAAAGTACAACAGTTATTAATAAAAGATAAAAATATTCAAACCCTACTCACTCGAAGAAGTCCTGTATCCTGGGGCAGAAGAAACATTGGGTCCATACACACGTTTTTAGCATGTCCCCAAAGTATGAACAACATTATTTTGGACTACATGGACTTTTAAACTATTTGTTGAACTACGCCCTCCACATGAGGTGGGAGTGTCCAGGAATGTCCGATTTACGACTAGCCAAAAGCATTCATTCCCCTCATTTAGGCAGACTCCATATAAATGTAGATATGTACATTGTATTGGGATATTGATCAATATTCCTCTCCTTTATTATTATCAATTCCTCCAATACCAAACATGACCTGTGTGTTTCCATATTTCCCCAGATTTAATATCTCACCTTGGCAAGGGAATAAGGGCTCCAGTTGGGTATCCTATTAATGGGCAAATTATTATTTTACAAATATAACATTGGTTTCTGTCTTACGCCTTCCAATACCGAAATACAATTATTTTACATGTATGACTGTCCTTAAAATGACCTCTTAGTACCCCCACCAGACCCCTAGCTGAAGAGAATTCCAGTATCACTTCGGCCCCACATTGTCTGGAAGGAGACCTGGTTCCATGCTTGACTAATCGTAATATAAACAATAGGACTGTTCCAGGTTGGAATGGAATGTTTATTGGTCCTAAGAACTAATAGGAATAGTTAACCCATTCTTACCAAGTCACTCTAACACATTTTCCTGACACCTCCCTCTTTAAAATTGGCGCACGGGATGTGACTCACAGGTCACTCCTACTGCGTCCATAATCATGGTGTTCCGATAGCACGAATATCCACCTGCATCCCCTTGGTTCAGTGAATGTAAATCATATTGCTCCATGATATGATTCCACTGCACATTTTTACAAAACCACCATCCTCTTTACTGTGGTTATAGAACTGGGTTTGGGTTCACAGTCATTCACCCAAGTAGACTGGTTAACCTCTTGATCCCAGTCTGTACACACTCTGATATAGAGAGCAAACCACCCATAACCATCTGTGTGACCACTCTGTGTGCTGGCGGTACAGTTCTGTATTTACCACCTGAGTACATTGATATGTAGGGGACTGTACCCGGCCACTCCTAACCTCAGGCATCTGTCCTCCCTCTGCCACACTCTCCTGCTGGACAGATCCTCCTTTATCCTCACTGCTATCTGTATCCTGTGGGTCTAAAGTTCCCCATTCCCTGGGTCTAAACTCAGACATACTGGTCACTCTTAACCCTTAACTTGCCTTCCTGCTCACCATATCCCTGCTCCCTCTTAGACTGGGACAAACCATTGACTGTTACTGGTATGTTTGGTCCTCAGGGATAGCTACCTTCTTCCATCTACCTGGGCACTCCTAGGTCTGTTAGCGTCCCTCTTTAACCCTTACTCTTCCTTCTCCACCCACCATGAGGTTGGTACTGGCGCTACCGCATGCCACAGCTACCCTCTTCTCCCTCAGTCTGAGTGGAAAAATCCCTTAGGACCCTGCTTTGATCCTTACCACCTGCCCCACACCCTCCTGCACTAATTCCACTGCTATCCAGGACCTCAGGCGGATTGGGCACAGGATCAGGGATCCTACTCTGGAAATCCCTCTCTACTACGGGTACTTTACCCAGAACATCACCCTGGGGATCCCTTCCCTCCCCCTCTACATTCACACATGTAGACAGTACTGGTTCTGGCACTGACTGACACCCTCTCTGGTCTCTCAGCCCTCCTCCCAGCTATCGTGACAATCCCTACCTACAGTCTATACCTGACTCTACCAAGAGTGAACTGGGGGATCCCCCTTCTCTCTCTCATTCACACAGTTAGGCAATACTGGTTCTGGCACTGACGGACATCTGCTCTGGTCTCTCCAGCCCTCCCTCCCAGTTACCTTGCCCCTTGTTACCTGTTCCCTTTACTGATTGCAGTGGGTGGTCACACTCCACGCGGCTGGACCTAGTGAGACCGGATCATTTGGCACAAAAGCAGGACATTTTTTTCCACAAAACACCCTGATAACTCAGAAATACCCCCCACACACTATATATTCCTGAAATCTACACACCTTCAGCTATTTGTAGAAACTGTAGTTTGTCATTCATACCATCAATGGTGTGGCGCAGTTCTTCGTAGAAGTTCGCACTTTTTCTGAAAAAATGAACAAAAAAACAACTTCAAAGGAAAAATCATGCCAAAACCTCATGGAATGTAAAAAAAAGTTACTAAATATCAATCTCCCAAATGTCCTGAATCAACGGTATGCCATATGTGTGGTTACACACGCGGACGTGGAAGCGAAAAGCCACAAGTGAGACAATGCATGATGGCTCAGAAACAGCGAAAATATTTAGCCAACTCCAAATTTGAACAGTATGCATTTTTTTCCACAAAACACCCTGATAACTCAGAAATACCCCCCACACACTAATATCCTGAAATCTACACACCGTCAGCTATGTAACACTGTAGTTCGTTCATTCATACCATCAATGGTGTGGGCGCAGTTCTTCGTAGAAGTTCGCACTTTTCTGAAAAAATGAACAAAAAACAACTTCAAAAGGTAAAAATCATGCCAAAACCTCATGGAATGTAAAAAAAAGTTACTAAATATCAATCTCCTAAATGTCCTGAATCAAACGGTATGCCATATGTGTGGTTACACACACGGACGTGGAAGCGAAAAGCCACAAAGTGAGACAATGCATGATGGCTCAGAAACAGCGAAAATATTTAGCCAACTCCAAATTTGAACATGCCATTTTTTTTTTTCCACAAAACACCCTATAACTCAGAAATACCCCCCCACACACTATATATTCCTGAAATCTACACACCTTCAGCTAGGTAACACTGTAGTTGTTCATTCATACCATCATGGTGTGGGCGCAGTCCTTCGTAGAAGTTCGCACTTTTCTGAAAAAATGACAAAAAACAACTTCAAAAGGTAAAACATGCCAAAACCCATGGTGTAAAAAAAAGTTACAATAATCAATCTCCTAAATGTCCTGAATCAAACGGTATGCCATATGTGTGGTTACCACACGGACGTGGAAGCGAAAAGCCACAAAGTGAGACAATGCATGAGGGCTCAGAAACAGCGAAAATATTTAGCCAACTCCAATTTGAACAGTATGCATTTTTTTCCACAAAACACCCTGATAACTCAGAAATACCCCCCACAAACTATATATCCTGAAATCACATACCACCTTCAGCTATGTAACACTGTAGTTCGTTCATTCATACCATCAATGGTGTGGGCGCAGTTCTTCATAAGTGTTCGCACTTTTCGGAAAAAATGAACAAAAAACAACTTCAAAGGTAAAAATCATGCCAAAACCTCATGGAATGTAAAAAAAAGTTACTAAATATCAATCTCCTAAATGTCCTGAATCAAACGGTATGCCATATGTGTGGTTACACACACGGACGTGGAAGCGACTAGTCAAAAAGTAAAACAATGCGCAGTGAGCCAATAACAGCATTTTCCCAGATTTTTCAAACTGAACACCCCTCTAACTTGGAAATACCCCCGCAAAACTATATATTCTCAGAATCTACATACCTTCAGCTACGTAACACTGTAGTTCGTTCATTCATACCATCAATGGTGTGGGCGCAGTTCTTCGTAGAATTTGGCATTTCTACACAATTTTCTGGAAAAATAGAGAAAAATACATTTCAAAGTTACAAAATCACACCAAAACCCCATGTAATGTAAAAAAAACTTACCAAATACCAATCTCCTAAATGTCCTGAATCAAACGGTATGCCATATGTGTGGTTACACACACGGACGTGGAAGCGACTAGTCACAAATTAAGGCACAGTGGCTTAATTACAGCAATGTTCCAGAATTTTCACGGTAAACCCCCTCCAACTCAGAAATACCCCACACCAACTTTATATTTTTGGAATCTACATACCTTTAGCTATACAACAGTGCCATTTCTTTGTTCATACATGCAATCTTGTAGCCGCATTTCAAAGTAGTATTTCGAACTTTTAGCAGACAGAACTCGCACTTGATCCGGTGCCTGGAAAACCTGGAAAATATGTTTCAAATCTTCCTACCTTGCTGGATATCTTTGCCTCTGTGTTGTTGCCTATTTGCATTACTGAGAAAATACTGATAGCTTTAGTGAAGGCTATTGAGCTTTTGCTGTGAAAAAGTTTTGTAGCATCAGATCGAAAGATGAATAATAAAATTCACTTTCTATTTCATCATTTGCCAGAAGCGCCCTTGAACCTACAAGCTCTGCCCCAGCACAAGACTAGGTGCTTTCTGTTTGGAGTTTAGTTGTTACGTCTCCAGTTTTTTTCCGGCACATCTTGAAAGATAAAAGCAGTTGTTAAATGCAATACATAGAACCATTCATACATTTACTGTAAATACACCATAACGCATCACCCTGTTACTGGTGTATTTTACAGGAACCTCAAAAATCCTTGGGAAAAATAAACTAGCGGTTAGTACAACATTACTGAACAATAAAACACATTGTACCTTATGCCCCCTTTACAGTAACACATTGTACCTTATGCCCCCTTTACAGTAAATAACTATTTTAACTAGAAGGAGACCTTACCTGTCCCAACCACAAAGCTATTTCAGAAAAAGGCAAATGAACCCCGGAGCATGCCAAATAAGGGCCTAGGACACCCACAAATCCAGAGAGCCTCCTATCCTATCTAACTTTCAAAGTGCACCAAAGTATGGTAGCGCTCAAAACAGGGCTTCAGACATAAAGCAGGCTTGCTAGGGCACTTAGGACAAAAATACCTTGTATCTCGCCTAGTCCCATTTTTACGGCAAACCTTGCAGGCTCTCTGGGGATGCTGCTTATTAGGCGTGGGTGGAATGGGTTCTAAAAAATGCTTTCCTACTAATCTAGCTACATTATCATTACTAGGCATCTCCGGGACCTCCTCTACACTACCAAACAACATAGCTGGAATAAGCTGCAGCTGGAACTTATAATACCCACAACTTTGGGAAAAAGTACCAAAGCACCCCTATGAAACAAGACGGACCCAACTTCTTCTCTCCCTTTTGAACAAAACATACCTATTGGGAAGAACTAACTCCAAAACACTATAACCCACTATAACCATCCGAAGTAAACTTATCCAACACCAGCAGACGAGGGGGAACACCAGTCTCTGCAACCAAAGAACTGACAAAAGAATCAAACCCCCACAACCACAGACCCCCGACCTACAGAAACTACTACAAAGTGTGAAACCCATAACAACAATTTAATAACAGCTCCAAAAAGCTCGACCAACTAGCAAAAAACGGACACAAAACAGCAAAGAACAAACTGATAAAAACATCATACAAATAGAGTTAACCAGATAATGCGGTAAAAACTGTATCACTACCATTCTATAAAAACAATCAACAAGTTGAATAGCCACCATACAAATAGTTAACATGCTGATATAGTTAAAATAAAGAAAATGTATATATAATAATCCAACCAACAGTTAGCAGACCGATATAAAGTTAAAATATATGTTAATATACAGGCAACGCCAAGGTTACAACTTAGAAATAGACCATATGTTGATATACAGACATAGCTAAAGTTTTAACATAGAAATAGTTAATATGTTGATGTACAGTCAATGTTAACAACATAATATGGAAATAGTTTACACAGTGATATACAGACAATGACAATGTTATAACTGGGAAATAGTTAATATGCTGATGTACAAGCAATGTTAATAACAAAATATGGAAATAGGTTATATA